>JAVJIF010018321.1:0-98813 GCA_038442645.1 Agave tequilana | reverse complement strand
AAAAAGTTTTGATTCATCTTCTATATCTTGGTTTCAGTTTTTCCCAAGGATTTCTTTGTGATTTTGATTTTCATCCATTGGTTTTCTCCACACTTGAGCTAAAATCTACTATCTCTTCTATAGGATATTTGTGTGAGAGAAAGAATTGTTTTGTGGTTGTTTTGTTAGACCACCAAGTTAAAAACCCAATCTTTGTTTGGCTTTGTGCCTTGGGTTGTATCCCTCAAGTTTGTGAGGTGATCCTTGTGTTTGCTTTGTGCTAATCCCTCGGGTTTGTGAGGTGATTGTTTGTTGGATTGGAGCTTGCCTCAAGAAGGAGGTTGTGGTTGTAAGAGAGGAGTTGGGTACTCCTTGTGAGAGTCCTAGGTGGACTAGCTAGTGGATTGAAAATCCTTCGTGTGTCCGAAGGCGGGGATGTAGAGCTGGGTGCTCGAAACCTCGAAACATATCTTGTTGTTTGCGCTTGATCCATTGACTCTCTCTATCTCTCTTTACTTTGTGCCTTGCAAATATTCATATTGTGCATTCATAATTGCTTGGCTTGGTTGTGTGTGCATCATTTGTTGATTGCACTTGAGTGTATTGCATTTAGTTTTTAAATTCCGCATTGAATTGACTAGATTAGCATAATCACCTATTCACCCCCCTCTAGTGATCTTTCAATTGGTATCAGAGCTAGCACTCCCTGATATTTAGGTTTAACCACCTAGGAGTGAGATCTTGGTTTGCTAATCTTCATTTGCATTGTTAATTTTGCACTCATTTAGTTTGCTCTCATCATGGATAGCCCTCCTATGTTTGACCATATTAGACTTGATGTTTTGAAGGCCAATATGAGTAGCCATTTGAAAAGCTAGGACATCTAGTTTATCAAGCCTCCACTATGGAATAATTCCCCAATAGTAGCAAGCATAAGAAGGCAAATGCATTAGCACTTAGACACTTAGAGCATCTCTTAGTGAACATCTTTTACCGGTGTTTAATCATTATGAGTCGGCTTTTGCAGTTTGGAGCTTATTGACGTCTCCCGAGCTTCCAAGGATATCAACAAGATGAGGAGATCTAAGAGAGAAAAGTCGAAGAGCATTGCTTCATGGTCCAAGGGAAAATCTCCCTTGAGGTACAATCGGACACTCAATTAGATGATAGCTCTAGTTCCTATTGCCATGGTTGTTTTTTGAAGTTCAAACATTGAATTTGGAACTTGCTCAAAAGTTTGAGATTTTATGGAAAACACAATCTTTTGAAAGAGGACAACCTTGTTTTGAAAAATGAATTAAAGGATTTGTGTTCTAATTTTGAATTGGTTTTGCAAGAGAAGGAAGAGATCACTAGTGAACGTGACTCACTAAGATCTCACTAGACCTTGCCCTTGATGAGATTGAGATTTTGAAAAACAAAAATGATTGTAATGATGTTGTGAAAAACAATGAGGTTTTATCTTCTAAATTGGATTTTGTTTTAAAAGATAACCTTGTTTTGAAAAATAAATTGATTCAATTACAAAAGAATTGGATTTGGTTTTAAAGAAAAATGAATCTTTGAAAATTGATATTGATTCTCATGTGTGCCATGCTAGTATAGCTTCTTCTTCTTCTAGCACACCTATTACATGCTCCACTTATCTTCCACTATTGAAAAAGATATAAATGTTTTGAAGAAAAGTGTTGAATGTTTGGGCTCCACTTTGAGCAAATGCACTTTGAATCATTCACGTTTGGAAACCTTGGTTCGCAAGAAACAAGGTCCATCTTTTGCATGCACACTCTACACGGCATACACATGCTTTTCACGGACACAACCATAACATGTATGCTCATGTGTACACATGTACACATTGTGGTCGAAAAGGCCACCTTGCTAGATTTTGTTATGATCGTGTTATCATGAAAATTTAGCAACTAATTTGTTTGGTGTGAGAAAAGAAACTAACCCCTATGGACCCAAAAGAAAATGGGTACCAAAGACCACCTCTATGCTTTTGATGTAGGTGGGAGCTCTCGCATCACGTGAGAGTATTGGTGCCTTGAGGTGGAAGCGTTCTAAGCTTAAAAGAGAACCATTGGATGCTTCACTCTCAAGGAGATTTGGTGGGAGGACCACCGTGGTTTGGAGAATTAGAGATGCACCTTCATCGGTTTGGTATCACTCTCTAACTCCCATTTTTATTTGCATGCTTTTCATGTTCATCTATTTATAGCATGCCATGGTTTATTGTTCATCATGCTTATGCCATGCTCATTAGAATAGTGTTATACATGTTTAGTTACTTGAGCACCCATGATTATATGGATCTATATTTAGTGTTCTCACCTTGTTTAAACTAACATGTATGCCCTAGATCTAATGCACATACATATGCATTATGACCATTTGGATGTTTATGATTGTATGATTTTTGTTTTAATGATTCATGTTTATTGTTTCATGATTAGTATGATGTTTGCCATGTTTATTAGAACTTATACTTTACATGATTAGTTGTTGAGACACCCATATTTTAGTATGGACCCATATTTTGTGTTCTCTTTATGTTTTAGCTATCAGTTTATCATAGATCTAATGCACATGTCTTTGTCATGCTAATCATATGATTGACTATGACTTTTTGTTTTAATAAATTCATGTTTTGATAATTAACATGTGTTGTAATAGCTAAACAATAGTGATGTGTTTCATGATTTCTGTTTTTGCCACATGTTTTGATGTTTATAAGCTATTATGTATTCTTGATTCTAATAGCATGTGGATGTTCTTCATGATCATTTTTATGTCTTTCATGATTGATTTGTATCCCGTTTTATGCATAATGATTTGATTACTTGTTTAGATGTTAGTTTTCATTAAGACTAGAATTTATACTTGCACATGTAGTGGGACACAAATAAATCTTTATATATGTTTGTGCTTGGATGCTTATTTGTACCCATTAAATGTGCTAGTATAGCCTAGTTTTGATGATTCATACATTTTAAACTTGTATTCCTATTTTTGGAGTTGTTTTATGAGTATGAGTTTTCATTTCATGTATATGTTTATTTTGCAAACCTTAAGATATACATGTATACCCTTTGAGTCATTTGCCTTTCATGCAAATCTATATATATATGGACTCAATTGTGTTTAGGGATATGTATGTATACTTATTGTGTTGACAATTCATACATATACCTTGAAATGAAATTAGTTTTGGTGAAATTTAGTTTTTCTTGATTTCGTGTTTATTTGTTTAACTTCATGTATATGTCCATCTTTTCCAAACTATTGATTATACATGTACATCCTTGAGCTACGTGCCTTCATGCACATACTCTTGTGGACTCATTATGTTTAGGATATGTATGTATACTTTAGTTTGTACATGACATACATATGCCTTGAAGTTCATATCGTTTGGATGAATTTCTTGTTTGCTAAGTGATTTCACATTTATAATGAATCTCTTGTTTTTAAGATGATTTCAATTGGTGATTTCACATCTTAGATGAATTTCATGTTTTCAAGGAATTTCATATGAGCCTAATTGAATATTTTCATGTTGATATGTGTCACACTTTACTTGTACACTCACTTTATTAGTTTACTCATGATTTATTTTCATGAGAATTTGATATGAGCTTTATGGACTTTGAGTGTTTAGTGATCATGTGATTTACATGTGTTTCATGAAAAACAATTTGTTTTATTCCTTGCTTGAAGGATTTTCGTTCTAGTTTTAAAAGTTTTCCCTATAACTAGTTCGTATTCTTCACTATGGTAGAGATTTTCAAACAAAGCTTATTTTCAAACCTATTTTTGAAAACCCCTACCTTCAATGGGAGGATGGATGGGAGATCATGTTCATATATGCTTATATGAAAATCATTTAAAACTTGAACCATGATTGGGAGGTAGTAATATGAGATATACATTTGATATTATTGTTATTTCGATTGGTGATGAATTCTTTCAATTGGTATCAATCTTGACATTTCTTATACTCATATATGTTTGTATGTATGTATGCTTTCTATTCCAAGAATATCAATTTCTATTGGTATCGATTTTTCATACATATATATATTTTATTTGTGCTTATTATATCCCTATATCTTTAAGCACAAAATCTTGTTTATGCTAGTGCTTAAGCTTTAACTTTGTTTCTATTGATTACTTTTAAATTGATATCAAACCTACGCATTGTTTTAGTTGGTATTTCATAAAGGGGGAGAAAATTTAATTTTATTTTTCAATTGGTATTTGATTCCCACTCCCTTGCTTTATGATAGAAGAGAAATTTAAAATTGGTATCATATGTTCAAAATGAAAATTATTTACAATTGGTATCAAAAATTTTGACATTCAAAATTTATTATGTTTAATTTCAAATGGTATCAAGATTTTCATGTATTTTGTTTGAAATTGGTATCAATATTTTTTGCTTATTTCCTTTCAAATTGGTATCAAGATACTATTTTCAATTGGTACCTTAATTGATTGTCACCTCTAATTGACTTTGTTTTTGTTTTAGACAAAAAGGGAAAAATTATTATTTTATTGATTCATTGTTCGAACAAAAAGGGGGAGAAAAATTTATTGATTTGGTTTTGCTTTTACCCTTATCGAAGATTGATTCTGTGTATTAAAAAGAGAGAAGATTTTGTTTTATTTTGGTTTTGACCCCTTTGTTGATGATTGACAAAAAGGGGAGAAGAATTTGGGTTTATATATGCATGTTTTTGTTTTTCATATATTAAGTTTAATTTAGTTTAATTTTAATTGGTATCTAAAGCATGTTTTGTAATTGGATGTTTGTAATTGGTATCTAGAGTGTAATTGGTATCTAGAGCATTTCATTAGTATTGGTATCTAGAGCATGTTTTGTTTTTGAACATTTCAATCGTATCTAGAACCCTTTATTGTTTATGCATAGATATGCATGTTTCATGTTACATGTTTAAGAGCCTTCATTGCATATTCATTATGTTTATTTGGTTATGCATGAGTTAAGGGGGAGCTTCTTTGAAGCTTAACTTTAATCCATGCATATATAACTCCATGAGTTTTGTCATCATCAAAAAGGGGAGATTGTTGGCCCAAAGGCCTTCCACCCTAGTTTTGATGATGATTAACTCATGTAGTTATATGTACTAATAATATTGTGATTTTAGTTTCAGATCATAAATCAGTTATTAGTTGGTGATTAGCTTCAACAAGATGATTTGGAAGCTTTCACATGTTGATTTAAGAGCCCGAGCGTCAAAGATCATATATAGCACTTGCTCGGTGGATCAAGGAGTTTGGATCGAGTCGGCTGGAGTTTGCGCTCTACAAGAAGACTTCGGTACCATAGTTTAGTTTTGTGTTTTAGATCCAATTGTAAAGATTAGAATAGTATGATATGCTCAAGTTCACAACACACACGTTTCATGTTTTGAATATTGGTTTTCGGTTTTTCAGTTTTAGGTTTAACCGATCTTGGTTTTCATGAATAAGTAGATCAAAACAAGTTTGCATGGTTTAATGTATATATGATTTGTTCTATATACATGCATGCTTCAACTCTTAGACAACTTAGTTTTGACTTACTTATTCATGTGTTTTATGTTTTGGTATTTTTGACAAAACATATTTTGGAATTAATGTCAAAAACATGAAAATATATATGTTTCATGTATAAGGATTATATCCATATACATCATGCCTAAATGTTGTTTAAATATTATATTTTTGTATTTGGAAGAGTTTAGGACAAAACGTATTTTCTATTCAAAATCCAAGTTTTAGAAAATACAGTTTTTGGTTTTTGGTAAAAATGATAAGACACAAAAATAGTTCATATTGATTGATATTTGAGCTAAACTTTTTACCACATGTTTATATATCAATGCAAAATGATAAAACTATTTTTGGTGATTTTTAGAAAAGATAAAAGAATTTTTAAACAGTTTCTAACTCAGTTTTCTGATTCCAGGCTTCACCAGTCGACTAGTCTTCTGACCAAGTCGACTTGGCTGAAGTCGGTCGACCGGGTCGGTCGACCGGCGTGCACAGAATTGTGCACGTTTGGCAGACTTGGGACGGTCGACCGTCCGGGTCGACCGGGTCAGAGAGCAGAGCTCTCTGTTTGTTGGGTCGACCGGGGCGGTCGACCGGCAGTTGCCAACGGGCAAAAATTGACCGTGGGACGGTCGACCGGACCAGTCGACCGGCAGTGTATTTCTGGCATTTCTGCTGCCAACGGCTATATTTTTCTGGGGTCTATAAATACCCCATTTGTGAGAGTTTTTCTCTAAGATTTTTTGTGCGAATTTTTCCCTACTCTCTGGTGTTTTCATAGCAATCAAAAGAAGTTTTTGGATTCAAATTGAACAATCTATTGGTGTTTTTGCTAGGGTTTGGAAATTCAAAGAAAAGGGTTTTCGGGAAAAAGAGTTTTGATTCATCTTCTATATCTTGATTTCAGTTTTTCCAAGGATTTTCTTTGTGATTTTGATTTCCATCCCATTGGTTTTCTCCACACTTGAGCTAAAATCTACTATCTCTTCTATAGGATATTTGTGTGAGAGAAAGAAATTGTTTGTGGTTGTTTGTTAGACCACCAAGTTAAATACCCAATCTTTGTTTGGCTTTGTGCCTTGGGTTGTATCCCTCAAGTTGTGAGGTGATCCTTGTGTTTGCTTTGTGCTAATCCCTCGGGTTGTGAGGTGATTGTTTGTTGGATTGGAGCTTGCCTCAAGAAGGAGGTTGTGGTTGTAAAGAGAGGAGTTGGGTACTCCTTGTGAGAGTCCTAGGTGGACTAGCTAGTGGATTGGAAATCCTTCGTGTGTCGAAGGCGGGGATGTAGAGCTGGGTGCTCGAACCTCGAAACATATCTTGTTATTTGCGCTTGATCCATTGACTCTCTCTATCTCTCTCTTTACTTTGTGCCTTGCAAATATTCATATTGTGCATTCATAATTGCTTGGCTTGGTTGTGTGTGCATCATTTGTTGATTGCACTTGAGTGTATTGCATTTAGTTTTTAAATTCCGCATTGAATTGACTAGATTAGCATAATCACCTATTCACCCCCCCCCCCCTCTAGGTGATATTTCAAAAATGAATCAAGAGCAGAACGCAATCTTTCAATATGGGCGATCGACTGAACTGTCATACTCCCTTTCAGATGGTGTACACCCTTCCCAACCTCTCATTGCATTACATTTTAAATGAATATTGTTTCATACTTTACACTTTACAGATACATCCATCATCCACACGCCTCAATGATGGGATTTCCCCACTCAGAGGTAGCCAAGAAAACCCCTCGATGATGGGATGTGCCCCACTCGGAGGTGGTTCTGGTTTTTTATCCCTTCATAGCGCGGCATTGGAACTCCCAGCAAGATGGGATTTCTCCCATTTGGTGTCCATAGAGCGGCGCCAGAAACCGCTCTATAGAGCGGCGTCAGAACCCGCACTGAGATGGGATTTCCCCCACTCGTATCCGTAGCGCAGTGTCAGAACCCCGCCATAGCATGACGTCGAAACCCGCACCAAGATGGGATTTCCCCAATTAGTATCCATAACGCGGTGTCGGAACTCGCTTATAGCACTGCGTCAGAACCCGCACTGAGATAGGATTTTCCCCCACTCAGTATTCGTAGCGCGGTGTCGATACCTATCCCATAGCGCGGTGTCAGAACTTGCACATGCCTATGGGCCTTTCTTGATCATCCTATGGTAGTTGAAACTCTCTATTGTGGGATTTTTCCCACTCGGAGTCCCCTCCTTTCAGAGCCTCTATCTGTCCCGCTGATGGATTTCCCCCACTCAGAACAGGCAAGCCTATGAGCTCTCCTCATATGAACTTACGGGCGAATGAATATATACATATATATTCTGTTGTGAGATTTTCCCCACTCGAGACAACTTCGTTGATGGAAAATCCCCCGCACGAGAGGATAACTTCACTGTTGGGCTTGTTCCCATGTTAGAGGTACCAGATCATTAACTGGGTAACGGCCCCTATTTGGAACAGACGCATGCAATCTGTGTTGGCATTTCCCCACCGCGAAGTCGCGGACGGACATTCCTGCAGGCACTATTGGACTATGACCATACGCAGAATCAGGTATAATCATGTGGGTTTCCTTGTTTGGATTATCCCCTCGACGTACCAATCTCGCATGGTAATACTTCTAATGATTTTCTAAAGTCAAGACATACAGACACCTATGTGACAAATCACCATTAGGAGATTGCACAAAGTCATCCCTTGAACATCTCAGAAATCGAAATTGATTCCCCGAGTATACATACACTTTCAAACAATACAAACAATGGCATATCAGGCAACATCTAAACACACATCTCCATTCCAAAATCGATTTTATTACAAAATCTTCCTAATTGTGTCTATTCAATTACATACTCGGTTACATCTTACAAGAGTGATATAGGGTCTATTACATTTTTATGTTTACTTTTTTGAAAAAAAATACAGATAAACATATCCTGACTCAGACTCGCCAAAATTCGTGATGCTGGGGCAAACAAAGATACATCAATTGGGGAATGATTCATGCAGGTGCGATCCTATTGCTCACACCACCATCCGCAGCCTCTGAGAAAAGTCTAGGGAGGTTCCTGCATAAAATAGGAGTTCCTTAAATGGAAGACCGCCTCTTTCTCCTCGAGAAGAGCACGCCTCCAAGACAGTCAGACTATCCCGTTCATGACACATGCAAGAACGTGATGACATCGCATCACGGTCCGATTTGACCCTAGGGGGTGAATAGGGTCAAGGGTAATTAAAAACTTAAATATCCAAGTTATAAGATAAAATAGTAAAATATGACAAACTTGATAGAATTACCCAGTCTGATGGTAGGATGGGTGGTAAAATCAACAGAGAGCAAGAAAAAGCAATCTAACAGTAAATGCACAGCAGATAAAATACAATAATAACAGCAGAGAGAATGCAAGCAATTTTAGGGTGATACGAAAAACTCTCCTACATCCACAACCTAGAGGTCTCTCTAGGATTTGCAAATTCACTAAAAAGCTTCTTCTTGAAGCAGGGATTACAACCACCAAGACTCTTCCTTTAGCTTGAATTTTTAACCAACTAAGATGCTATCCAATCTTAGATTTACAAACCACCAAAATACTCTCGATCTTGAATTTTCACACCACCTCTATCTTAAGGCACACAACAGTGAATATGACAAAACATTTTGTTCTCTAATACAATATGAGAAATAAAAATAAGCACAATGATAAAAATACAATAGGAGAATGCAATCATATAGTTTTAAGTATTATCAATCAATAACTTGACACAACAAGTCTATAGCAATAAGAATGAGAATCTATAATAAATATAGAAAATGTGAATGAGATTCTTCAATAGAGAAGTAAATGAAGAATGGAATTCTCTTATATTAAATGCTTGAGACTTTTTCTGGAAATCAGAACTTGGATGTAGATGATTGGCTCAACAATTTTGGTTTTGTGAGATCTGAAATTTAAAAGCTTGAATGGTTGAAGAGCACAATTTTTGCTTTTCTGAGATTTTCAGGATAGTGTTCTTGTTCTTCTTGCAATGAATGAACAAAGCATTATATAATTAACAAGTCAAATCTAGAGTGAATTCAACCATTGGGACACAAGAGAGATTTTCTGCCCGTTTGAGCATTTAATGCTGTTTAAATAAGATATCAAAACTGTGATAAATCTTGAGCAATAAATGATATTGTTGCAGTTTAGGATATAGAGAAGGTATGGAGATATTGGAGATAGTGAAAGTGATGAAGATTTCTCCCTAAATATATACCCAACGGATCTCTAATCCTGCTATAAAAACAAGACAGTTTGGGACTGCAGAGTATTGTCAAACAGCAAGACAGTGACATGGACAGACCAGATTTCTAGTTGTAAAGAGAGGTAAGTACAACCTACTTATATGAAAGAAGTTAATGCAAACAGTGGATAAATAACTAAGTGAAGTATAACCCATGTAGTGCTATAACCTAGTCACCACAATACAGAAAATGTAAAGTCCAGAGAATAATTAGAACTGAAAAAAAATTAAGACAGAATATCCTCAGTTTAAGTCTGTAATGGACAGAGATGGTAGAATTAGGTTGAGTGGTAGAATGAGCTAGTAAAATGGTGATTCTATCTTGAAACTGAAATAGAAAGATCCTACTATATGCCAAATATATGTTTGATAATAAAATTACTATATGATCACTTACATACCTTCTATTGACGAAATATATAGCTAAATATATTTTGGCTCTTTTTTACTCTTCATAACTCGATGTATCTTGTAATAGCTTGATCTTATGGAGCGAGATGTGTTTTGCTTCAAGTAGCTCTTTATTAGCTTGAATATGAATTTATGGAGTATCATATAATTTTTCCATCCTCCGTGTGTATGTAATGTTGGTAGCTCAAATCCATCCATCCTCCAAGTAAAGTCTTATCCAGAAACAAGACAACACTACTAGTCCAACTTGTTAGTAGCTTAATTTATACTATATTTACATCATCAAAATCATAAGAATTACAATCTTCCCCTTTTTGATGATGGCAACCTATAAATTTTATTGGAAAGATAACATTGTAAATAGGAAAAAGTTTATTTTTACCTTTGAAGCTCCCCCTATTTACCTGCCAATATGCTAAGAATAATTAGAGAGCAAAGCTTTCCCTGTTAAATTCAATTCATGGCAACAAATATTCATAACTTGTGAATATGGTCAACCCTCAAATATAACATGCACTTTTTGTAGATGGGTAATCCTTTATGACTCCCACACAATATCTGAACTTATTAGTAAAAGATAGAATCTATAATTATCAGTTGTGCTAACAAGTGCATGTGACCATATACGTGTACATGTTTGTGACTAAAATATGAACAAATTTTAACCTTTGACATGTACACAATGATATGTAGATATCTGTTTATATGTATCCAGTAAGCAAGAAAATCTGCATACTCAGTGAGCAAGAAAATCTACATATTAGAATAGTCAATAGCCAGGTGCAGAGTGATATCCAATCAATAGCCAAGCTATTATCCTGCAATATATCCAAGTTGTTATCCAATCAACAGCCAAGACAAGTTATTTCTCCCCTTTGCCATCAGCAAAAATCCAAGGGGAAAGCATGCATGGATAAGTTATAACAAGCATCGCATATATGATAGTAATGTAGGAGCAGTTAAGAAAAGCAGAGCGTATGGAAGTTATTACATGCCATAGTAACAGTCAAGAGATTAAAAAACAACACATTAGATCTTTTTGAAAGAGGACCTAGTCATAAGCCTCTTTCCTTTACCTAAACTATGCTCAGAATCATCCCCATCATCAGAGTTGTCATCAAATTGGTCAGAATCATAAGAAAAAGTATCAGAATTGGGAGAGTTACCTCTCTCAGAATACTTATGGCTCAGCTTCTTGAGGAGTCTGTTAAGATTCCATTTAATTTCAAATAGATCAACTTGGACAGTCCTCCTGAAATGGTTGAATTTATCCTTCAACTCACTGATTTTCTTCCTCGATTTGTTGTATTCTTTCTTGTTTGCTTTTCTACTTATTCTCTCTTCTAAATCAAAGCTAACAAGTATAGCGTCTTCTTCCTTGATATCTGCTTGCTTTCTTTTTCTACCTGGTATTTTTCCATGGTGAGTTTTCTTCAACACAGCTTCTTCCTCTGCCTTGGATTCACCATTCATGATTTTATGAAAATTATTTCTGGGAAAAAAACACTCTGTTGATGGAAATAGACCCAAAACTTTCTTTTTCAATAGATGGAGTTTCAGTCTCAAGCTCAATTCCAAAGAGTGTAAACACTTTTGTTAATAAACAAGGAAATTTGAGTTGCTCACGGGGCATAATCATAGAGCTTAAGATAAAATGAGGTAGATTGAAGTTAGTCAATATAAGCATAGCATATAAAAACAGTAAGCAGTCCATTTTTATGACATGAAAATGTCCTCCTTGAGGGAGAAAATTGAACTAAGCTGTCTTAGCCAACAAATGAGCCCTGAGAATGAGACAGTTGATAGTAAATGAGTTCTCATTTTTGTAAATTTCATCAATTCTTACTCCAAATAGCATGGCCAAAGCTTCGTATTTACTCCAACCAAGAGAAAAGAAGAACTTATCGAAAATGTGTGGTCCTGAGGCAGTAATTCTCCAAATTCTCCCAATTTCTCGTCACCCAAATGTTGGCCCAAAGGCCTTCCACCCTAGTTTTGATGATGATTAACTCATGTAGTTATGTTTACTAATAATCTTGTGTTGTTTAAGTTTCAGATCATTAACCAAGATATTAGTTGGTGATTAGCTTCAACAAGGAGTTTAGAAGTTTTTCATGATGATTCCAGGGCCAAAACTTCAAGATCATACATTGCCTAGCCCATGGATGGAGTTTTGGAGCAAGTCAACTTGAAGATGAAGATCATTAAGAAGACTTAGGTATCCATAGTTTAGATAGTGTGTTTTAGATCCATTTGTAAAGTTTAGTATAGTTGATATGCTCAAGTGTACAACACACAAAAGATTTATGTTTTGGATTTGGTTTTTCATGAATAGTAGATCAAAACAAGTTTACTTTATTTCTATGAATATTAGATGTATTCTAGATATACATACATGGTTTAACTTGCTATACAAACTTATTTTGATATCCCTATTCATGTGTTGAAAAATCAAGTTTGATAAAAATACAAGTTTTGTTTTTGATAAAATTTGCAAGACTCAAAAATGAATTGATATGATTGATATATGTCTTGAAATTTTTATCACAAGTTTGTGTTTCCATATAAAATGATAAAACTATTTTTTGTGAATTTTTAGAAGTGTTAAAAGATTTTTAGAAAAATATTTTACAGTGTTTTCTGACCCAATTTTTTGTTCCAGGCTTCAATCAGTCGACTAGTCAACCTGACCTAGTCGACTTGGGTGAAGTCGGTCGACCGGGCCGGTCGACCGACGTGCACAAATCTGTGCACGTTTGGAGTCACTGGGACGGTCGACCGTCCGGGTCGACCGGGATGAGAGCAGAGCTCTCTGTTTGTTTGGGTCGACGGGCCGGTCGACCGTGGTTGCCCAACGGTCACATTTCTGACCGTTGGCGGTCGACCGGGCCGGTCGACCGTCAGCCTGTCAGGCTGACAGCTCAGCCTAACGGCTAGTTTTCTGATGGGCCTATAAAAACCCCATCTCCTTGGGTTTTTGGCCAAGGTTTTTAAAAGAGAAAAATTCCAGTTTTCTGAGGTGTTTAAAAGAGTTTTAAAAGAGTTTTTGGGCTTTAAACTTCTCATCTTTATTGTTTTGGATTTTTAGAAAATCAAAGAAAACTAGGGTTTTGGGAGATTGTATTGATTTTCATTTTCTATCATTTACAAGAGATTTCCCTAGTAGTTTTTCTTTGTTGCTTGTTTCCAAAAACACCTTGTTTTCCACACTTGAGCTATCTTCTATCCTAATCTATTAGGATCATTTGTTTTGTGGAAAAAGAGAAAGAAAAGAGAGATTGTTTGTGGTTGAAAGAAACCACTTGTTGTACACCCTTATTCCTTGTGTATCCCTCTTAGGTAGAGGTGATCGGGTGATTGGTTTGCTCCTCTAGAGAGAGGTGGAGTTTGGTTGTAAACCCTCTTCGGTAGAGGTGTTGGTTGTTGTGGTTGTTTGGCTAAGGGCCTACCCCTCTTGTGTGAGGAGATGTTTGTTTTAGAGAGGAGTTCGGTACTCCATTGTTGTACAAATCCTTCTCGGTGAAGGTTCCCTCGGTGGGAGTCCTCAGTGGACGGTATAGTGGATTGGAAATCCTACACGGTGGTGTAGGCGGGGATGTAGAGCAAGGGTGCTCGAACCTCGAAACATATCATTGTTTGCGTTTGATCCACTTGTCTCTAAACTCTCTCTCTCTTTACATTTGTGCAAAGCATCATTCATCATTCATATTACTTGCTTGCATTTGTGTTGTGCCTTGTATATTTCATATTGCTATATCATCTTATATGCTTGGTTGTTTGTGTGTGCCTAACTTATACTTAACCAACAAGAGCTTCACATAGCACCTCAACCCATTCAAGGGGAATCAAGAGGAGTTAGTCCAGAGCCCTTCACGGGGAATTCGGCTACACTTATTGTGTTGTATTAAGTTTGTGCAAGATTTGCATTAGCTTCTGCATTTAGCGCACTTAGTTTTGCATTTAGTTCTAGATTAGCACTTACACCTATTCACCCCCCTCTAGGTGTTTTTCACCAAAGTGATCATGGTTCCCTTGACCAGTGAGAACACGGTGAGAGGATCCTTTTTGATCCTCATGTTGGCATAGAACATGGCCACCGAGTTAGAAAAATAGAGAATTTTCTCACATGCAAATTCTTTGAGATGAATGAAATGAAGCACTTATCAAGTTGATAATCCGAAATAGAGTTGAAATCAACATACCTTTCCACAATACAAGGTCCATTGTGGAATTCTTTGTAAAATATTTTGGCATCTTCATATATTAGATAAATCCTTTCTCCATTTGTGAGATCTTTGCCAAAATTTCTCTTATTTTCTTCCTTCCCCATGCTTTTCTCAATGATCTTCCAAGAAACAGGTGTAAGAATGCAAGGCTTTGGAGACAATAGTTGTCTTGTTCTTCTTCCTTTTGATAACAGCGATGAAGAGATGCATGATCTCTTCATTGAGATCAGAGACAACAGGCCGAGGCTCAAACATTTTGGAAAGAAAATTTGGGGATTTTCGGAGAAGGGGACGGAGAGATGCAAAATTAGGTTTTTCTAAGAGGTCAAGGGCTAGGGAAATTATAACACCGCTCTTATAAAATAGGAGTAAATATAGAGAGGCAATAAAAAGGGGATTAAGTGGTCAGCAACATTTTAGGGTCATAAATTTTAGTTGGATGAGTCAAACTGGTCTGATAGAAAGGATACTGGTAGTAGAACCTACTGGTAGAATGCCTGAAATCACAATAACTCAAGAAATATTTGTAATAAAAGTTATTCTAGTATGCAAATACCCAAATTTCTACGAATATTGGAAACTTGTTCAACAGGAAAAGGTTTAGTAAAAATATCAACAAGTTGATTGTAGGTATCAATAAATTTTAATGAGATATTTCCACATTCAACATGGTCTTTAAGAAAGTGATGCCTCACATCTATGTATTTAGTGTGAGAATGTAAAATTAAATTTTTGGATAAGTTAATTGTACTAGTATTATCGCATAATATACTAGCTGTATCAAATTGGACACCTAGTCTTGCAAAGTTTACCTCATCCGCAAAATTTGTGCACAACATAATCCAACAGCAATTTACTCCTTGTAGAAAGTGCAACACAATTTTAGTTTTACTAAACCAAGATACAAGGAAATGGCCAAGAAATTGACATGTTCCACTTGTATTCTTTCTATCAGTTTTACTTCTGGCAAAGTCAGCATCACTATATCTTAATAGATCAAACTAGCATACTTAGGATAATATAACCAAAATTCAAAGTGTCTTTGACATATCTAATAATTCATTTTACAGCATGTAGGTGTGATTCTTTTGATGAAGCTTGAAAACGTGCACAAAGACAAACACTAAATATGATATCTAGTCTACTAGTAGTTAAATAGAGAAGACTACTAATCATACCTCTGTAAAGTTTTTCATCTACACTCTTGCCATTTGCATCTTTTTCAAGATTGGTAGAAGTACTCATGGCGTTGACATCTCCTTTGAGTTTTCCATTTTGAATTTTCTTACAACAAGCTCACGAGTATACTTCCCTTGATTGATAAAGATTCCATATGTTTCTTGTTTGATATGCAAACCAAGAAAGAAATTGAGTTCTCCCATGAAACTCATTCTAAATTCTTGTTGCATCCTTGAAGAGAAATCTTCACACAAAGATTCATTAGTAGAACTAAAAATAATATCATCAACATAAATTTGAACTAGCAAAAGATCTTGTTCAACATGCTTGATAAATAAAGTAGTATCAATCTTTTCTTTAGAAAAAATCATTTTCAATAAGAAAATTTGACAATCTTTCATATCAAGCACGAGGTTTTTGCTTTAAATCATATAAAGCCTTTTTCAATTTGAAAACATAATCCAAAAAAATACAATCTTCAAAATCTGAAGGTCGTTTCACATAAACTTTCTCATTCAAAAATTCATTCAAGAAAGCACTTTTGACATCCATTTGAAATAATCGAAAGTTTTTAAACCTTGCATTGGTTAGAAGCATTAGAATTGCTTCTAATCTAGCAACAGGAGCAAAAGTCTCATAAAAAATCATGCCCTCCTCTTGATAGTATCCTTGGACTATAAGTCAGCTTGTTTCTAGTAACATTCACATTCATCTAGTTTGTTACGAAAAACTCATTTGGTGCCAATGACAGAACAATCCTTGGGTCTTTGTACAAGATCTCAAACATTATTTCTGTCGAAATTATTCAATTCCTCTTGCATTATCAAAAACTAAAATTCATCATTCAAAGCTTCATTAATGTTTCTTGGTTCAATATGAGATAAAAAAACAAATGTGAACATTCATTTAAAGCTTGAGAGCCCTCTTGATACATCTCATATAATCAAGTCAATTGGATGATCTTTAATTATCTTCCAAGGCTTAGGCAGTTTTGGATAGGATATATTTGAAGATCTAAGATGGTCTGAAGTCTTAGGTTTCTGCTCATCAGGAGTTTGTTCACTACTAGTAGGATCAGAATTCCTGCTGGTAGAATCTCCAGAACTTGAAATATCTACTTCTTCAATAATTTTTGAAATATGAGGGATATTCTCATTAAAACTCACATGCATGATTCCTCAATATTTAGTTAGCGTTTATAACACTTTATAAGCTTTACTAGAAGAGGATAACCAAAAAAATACATTCATACGATTTTGAATCGAATTTACCCCAATTATCTTGGTATTAAGAAAAAAACATTTACATCCAAAAACTTTAAAATATGATATATTTGGGATTTTACCCAAGAAAAAGTTCGTGAGGGTTCTTTTCAAAATAGGACGAATAATAATACGATTCAAAATATAACAAGCGGTGTTAACTACTTCCACCCAAAAGTATTTTGGTAAGACAAATGAGTTTAACATAGTGTGCGCCATTTTTTGCAAAGTTCTATTTTTCCTTTCAACAACAATATTTTGTTGTGGTGTTCTTGGCACCGAAAAAGTGTTGTAATGCCATGATCAAGACAAAACTCAATAAAATTTCGTTTTCAAATTCACCACCATGATCATTACGAATTTTGGTAATAGAAAAACCAATTTCCTTGTCACCTTTTTGCAAAAATGTTTAAAGAAATAAAAAGCTTCACTTTTATGAGTTAAGAACAAAACTCATGTAAATCGAGAAAAGTCATCGACAATAACAAAAACATAATATTAACCATTCAAACTTGAAGTGCTCATGGGATCAAACATGTCCATATTTAAAAGCTGCAAAGGTTTTGAAGTAGATACCTCACTTATTAAATGAAAAGAATTTTTAACTTGCTTGTTCTTTTTACATTCATCACATGTTACCTCATTGTGCTTCTTCAATGTGGAAAGTCCTCGTACAAACCCTATATTGGACAATTTTGATAAAAGATCAAAATTAGCAAATCCAAGTCTTTTGTGCCATAATCAGGAATTATCTTCTAATGCGGCTAAACACTTCTCACTTTGGTGTTAAGTCATTAATTTCAATTGTGTAAACAATTCTATTTCTAAGTGCTTCAAATAAAAGATCCTTCACAATTAATGATAATGCATTTGCTAGGTCTAAAAATGACATTCATACCTTTATCACAAAGTTGGCTAATGCTAATAAGATTAGCCTTCAAATCATCTGCTAGCAAAATATTTTTAAGAATAGGAAAAGGTTTCTTACCAATAGTTTCAATACCAATGATTTTATCTTTTCCATCATCTCCAAAGGTGGCCATGCCATCTTTACAACTTGATAGGGTTACAAAAATATTTGGATCTCTTGTCATATTTTGTGAGCAAGCACTATCAAAGTATCATTTCATTCTACATTGAGAGAAGTTGGATGCCTATAAGAGAATTTTGAGATATACTTTTAGGTACCCAATGTCTTTTGGGTTCTTGAATGTTAGTATCCCGTTTAGGAACCCATTTTAAATAAGGAATAGTATGAAATTTTTTTATAAAACATGGAGTACTAATATGACATCTCTTCATACAATACGTGCAAATAAGATTTAAAGTGTCGTTGTGATGAGAGCAATTATAAAAATCATGATTTTTATACTGATAGAATGACATCCTACCAGGCTATTGTTGATAGGATGGTACCCTACCAGGACCTAATCCTATTCTACCAGCCTAATTTTGTACATGAACAATGCTGGAGGTACAAGCAACATCAGTAAAAAAAATTTAAACGAATCTTTAAATCATCATTTTCAGTTTAAAGTTCTACAGTTTTCGCAAGCAATTCATTTTTCTCTCTTAAAATATTTTCATAAATAGATGTACAAGATGCATGTTCATTTTCAAAATAGTGAATCGTTTTGAAAGTTTTTTATACTCTGCAACTAACTCAATGTAAGCATCTTCTTTTTCTTTAGAAGTAATCTAGTCATCGAGGGTTACTTGTTCATTGTCCGCCATGAAGCATATGTTTTCATTTGAGATGCTCAAATTTGCTTCATCTTTTTCTTCATTATCGGAATCACATGGTTCCAGTTCATCCCATTCCACATATAAAGCCTTTCTTCTTGAAGAACTTTTTACCTTTCCTTTTAAGTTGAGACAGTCTTTCTTAATATGACCAGGTTTATTACATTCATAGCAATTTATGGAGCCGGTCTCATCTTTTCTTCCATTTGATCTTTGAAAGTTTCTCCTTCTGTTGAATTTCTTCCTCATCATTTTCTTGGCCTTCTTGATGACATAAGCAAGGTGATCTTCATTCGTATTTTCTTCACTTGAAGACTCATCTTGTGTTCCTTTAAGAGCTATGCTTTTCTTTTTCATTTGAGTAGCATCATCTTGCTCTCTTTTCTTTTGAAAATTCATTTTGATCTCCACAATCTTCAAGATTCCCATCAATTCTTGGAAAGGGAGAGTGTTGATATTTTTGTAGATCTCTATTGGATTGATGATGCTATTGTATTCTATGGGTAGAGACCTCAACACCTTGTTGTTCATTTCAAAGCAAGTATAACTTTTTCAAGAGATTGGAGATTATTAGTGATGCTTTTAAATCTATTAAGAAATTCATCAATAGACTCGTTAAGTAATAATCGGATGGATTCAAAATCTTGTATAAGTATATTTATTTTACTATTCTTAATTTTATTAGTCCCCTCATGGGTGACTTCAAGATAATTTCATATATCTGTAGCACAAGTGATATTCATAAGCTTATGAAACTCATTGCAAGATAATCCATTGATCATACAATTAATAGCTTTGAAATTTAAACTAAAATAAGAGATATCCCTCTTGTCCCGTTCGAACCGAGATTTAGAAACCTTCTTACCATCAGCCTCTATAGTGGGAGAGGTGTAGTCATCTTTAATTATGCCCTAAATCTTTCAATCAATAAACTGAATATGAATTCTTATGCATGCTTTCCAATATGCATAATTAGTACCATTAAATAGTGAAGGTCTATTATTGAATCTTCCCTCTGATAGAATAAGATCGCTAGTGGAAACCATAGGATCAGTCTCTAAGATGTAAAGCCTAATATAGGAGAACTAATGCTCTGATACCAATTGTTAGACCCTAGAGGGGGGTGAATAGGGTCAAGGGTAATTAAAAACTTAAATATCCAAGTTATAAGACAAAGTAGTAAAATATGACAGACTTGGTAGAATCACTCAGTCTGATGGTAGGATGGGTGGTAGAATCAACAAAGAGCAGGAAACAGCAATATAACAGTAAATACACAGCAGTTAAAAATACAATGATAACAGCAAAGAGAATGTAAAAATTAGGGTGGTTCGGGAAACTCCCCTACATCCACCATCTAGAGGTCTCCTCTCTAGGATTTATAAATTCACTAAAAAACTTCTCCTAGAAGCAGGGATTACAACCACCAAGACTCTTCCTTGAGCTTGAATTTTCAACCCACCAAGATGCTATCCAATCTTTGATTTACAAACCACCAAGATACTCCCGATCTTAAATTTTCACACCACCTCTATCTTGAGGCACACAACAGTGAATATCAGTGTTCTAAATATCCCCGATATAACCGCGATATTGCGCCGATATTGCTTTACGGCACCTAGCCACAATGATTTGGCACATCCAAACCGATATAGCGTTTTTCATCCAAAATCGCCGATAAATAGGCACGGACCCGATATATCAGACGCAATTTCGGCGATTTTGGATCCGATATAGCGTTTTACACCCAATTTCTAGGTTAGGTATTTGGGTAATTCGAGTGATGCGACAATGTGATATTTTTGAAGATTTTACACTTGGATAGTGATTATGGATTCATAGGCTTAATGCAAGTTATCGAGTTAAGTATATCTAAACATATAAGTATGATGTTTTATATAGATTTATATAATTTATGCAATATTGTCTTATTGAGATGCGATGTAAGACAAGAAGATATGTATATTTACAGTCCGATTTTGACATCCGATTTTTGAAAATATCCCCAATATATCCTCGATATATCCCCATCTCCGATAAATTTTCTGGCTGATGTAGCAGCTGTGGACACCATTTAGAACACTGTGAATATGACAAAATATTTTGTTCTCTAAAACAATATGAGAACTAAAAAATAAGCACAATAATAAAAATACAATATGAGACTCTATGCAATCATATAGTTATAAGTATTATCAATCAATAACTTGGCACAATAAGTCTATAGCAATGAGAATGAGAATCTATAATAAATATAGAAGATGTGAATGAGATTCTTCAATAGAAAAGTAAATGAAGTAATGGAGTTCTCTTGTATTGAATGCTTGAGACTTTCTCTGAAAATCAGAGTTTGAATGTAGATGACTAGCTTAGCAACTTTGATTTGGTGAGAACTAAAATTTAAGGCTTGAATGGTTGAAGAGCATTATTTTTACTTTTCTGAGATTTTCAGGATAGTGTTCTTGTTCTTCTTCTTGCAATGAATGAACAAAGTATTATATAATCAACAAGTCAAGTCCAAAGTGACTCCAACCATTGGAGACATAAGAAAGAGAGATTTTTCTGCCTGTTTGAGCATTTAATGCTGCTGAAACAAGATATCAAAACTGTGATAAATCTTAAGAAATAAATGCTACTTCTGCAGTTTAGGATATAGAGAAGATATGGAGATATTAGAGATAGCGAAAGTGATGAAGATTTCTCCCTAAATATATACAAAACGGATCTCTAATCCAGTTGTAAAAACAAGACAGTTTGGGGTTGCAGAGTACTGTCAAACAGCAGAAGAGTGATATGGACAGACCATATTTTTAGTTGTAAAGAGAGGTATGTACAACCCACTTGTATGAAAAAAATTAATGCAAAGAGTGGATAGATAACCAAGTGAAGTACAACCCATGTGGTGTTATAACCTAGTCACCACATTACAGAAAATGTAAAGTCCAGAGGCTAATCAGAAGTGAAATAGAATTAAAACAGAATATCCTCAGTTAAGTCTGTAATAAACAGAGATGGTAGAATCAGGTTGAGTGGTAAATGAGGTGGTAAAATGGTGATTCTACCTTGAAACTGAAATAAAAAGATCCTACCAGTGTCAAATATATGTTTGATAATAAAATTACTATATAATTACTTACATAGCTCTTATTGATCAAATATGTAGCTCAATATATCTTTGACTCCTTCTTACTCTTTCTAGCTTGATGTATCTTATAATAACTTGATATATGAAGCAACATGTGTTTTGCTCCAAGTAGCTCTTTATTAGCTTGAATATAAATTTGTGGAGCATCACATAATTTCTTCCATCCTCTATATGTATGTAACATTGGTAACTCAAATCCATCCATCCTCTAAGTAAAGTCTTATCCTGAAATAAGACAACACTACTAATCTAACTTTTTAGTAGCTTAATTTATAGGTTAATTGCATCATAAAAATCATAGGAATTACATGTCCCTCCATCCCGAATAGGTATCCAGAAAGGGGTGCCTCATCATCCCAGGTCATCCACCCATGCTTCCTTCCCAGACCTCGCCTAAAGATAAGAGTCTCTGAGTGTGATAACCACGGGACCTGGCCCAGAGCGAAGTGTCTAAGAGGTAGACAACGGCGATGGAATCAGGATCCAACACAGTCACCACCCGAGAAAAACCTCACTCTGTCCGCCCCGCTACCAGGAGAAGATATGTTTGAGTAAATCAAGTCAGCTTGAGCACAATTTATTCCTTCATTGGTGGCGAGACCTTATCACAATAACTAAAATTTCGTGACCAGGTCATCATGAGAACTAAAATTACCTGGCAAGGGGGCCGATACGACGCAACCACCATCTTCATCATTAGCATCCTTTCTATTTTCTTCTTCCATAGAGCGAAAAGAGAATAACAACTCAATCCACCAGAGCAAAAAATATCAGGGGGTAGAGAAAAACTTTCTGAAGATGGGCCTCCCACTTTCAAAACACTTTCTATTTATAGACGCAGGGTCGAATCTGCTCGAATTCAAATCTTTCACATCTGCAGAGACAATTTGAATCTCAATTTTTTTTGGTATGTCAGATCAACCAGATTCGGTTCAATCCTATCGCACGATCTCCTTCATTGTGAATTCAAGATTTGAGTCATTAATTACCTAGCTATCTTCACCAGTTTTCAAACGAAGCCTGGAGTACTAAGAGGCATTAAGCAAGACCTTTCAGATTATAAGTGACGCCTCAACTTCCCAAGCCAGAACATACTCATTCCGTTCCTCTTTCCCTTAAAATCAGAAGAACGAGGAAGCAGAGGGGGCATCTGCAGTGGTCAAAATCTGACACACACTAGGATTAAGACACGTGTCCCTCACTGTTAGAATTTTCTAAAGACACTCACTAGGAAAATCTCCTAGCAAGAGCAGCATCCAGAACATTCCCGAGACTATCCTTCTCTCCTGAGAAAATTAACTTTCCGAGGGTGTTCATCTTCCAAAGTCAGTTCTCCTGATTTAAGCAAGACAACCTCTGCAAAAGACTCCATCAAATCCTGCCTATATTTGTAGAGTCCTTTACACCACCAGATCTTTTCATATTTCAAACATGATCCACAATCTCTATTTCAACGCGAGTAGATATCACTTCCGCCATCAAGAACACAATGCAGCCCGTTACGAAAGATCACAACATGTAGATTGTGCGGTTATTGAATCCCGCATGACTCGCACCGTCAACAGAAACCCCCGGGTATATAAGACATCTAGAGGGACATCTCAGATATACATTTTTTGGATGGAAGATATCTAACTAGAAGAACTAATTTCACTTCTATAGAACATATTATAATCCTCAGAAAATAGTGGATTCTCCCCCTCCCCATGGCTATTCCCAAATTGGATTTTTATGTAAAACTTGGGTCTTTGCGATTGTTTCTTCTACTTTATCTTGGATCAACGTTACAATTTGAAATGTAGATAAATTCTTTCTGAGAATTTACCCCGACAACCAACAATTTAACTTAAAGTGAGATCGATACCTTTTAAGTTCTGATTCAATAACTACCTTACCAATAATTAAATACAGAAACATAAGTCAAATCTTAAGTGGAGAAAATACAAATTCCATATAAAATTGGGCATTTTTTAAAAAACCCATTGTTTGGTGGCAAAATCGAAGATCGACGTGTAAATTCTTTATTTGATGGTAAAGAAAATTACAGCGGATCAATAATCCTTTTACAAGAGAGAGGAGATATTCAAGCTCAAATCTCCTCTTTGTTTAATGCCGGGTTCTTGATGATGCGATGAAAAGTGAATCTTATTTTTCGTTGACGGGGTGAACGTCAAGACTTCTTGGGAATCTTCTCTTTAGATGGTGAACGAAGTAACACAGCTTCTGTCCAATGAGAATCTCAAAGAGATTGTAGGAAAAAAACAAACTTGTACATAGCAAGTTGTTAGAAAAGTTGAACTCTCTCTGTTTTTTTTTAGTTAGAGATCTTGGTCCTTCTACAGCTTACAACCGAAGTTCTTCTGACTAAGGATTTTTTCAACCGACCCCTCTTTCATAGCAAACTAGGCTATTTATAAAGGTTTCAGGGGGTAAAAGTGTCCCCTAAAAACACTCCTTAATGGTGGTTAACTCCCTCATTTCGTGGGCAGTAATTGACCCAGTAATGAGGGCAGTTATAACCGAGATGCAGGGTTCCTCTGTAGTTGAAACGCGGGCTTCGAGCCTCACGTTTAACCATTGAGATAATGCTTGAACTTTGCCTTTGGTTAAAATGTGAGCATCAAGTTCTGCATCAAGCTTTGTGTGAGACGCGGGCTCTGGGCTCTGCGTCTTGGTCGTTGTGGTAAAGTAGAGACGCAGGTTTCGATCCTCGCGTCTGCAGTAATGCTGAGACGCGGGTTTCGACCCTCGCGTCTTGGTACTGTAGTGATGCTACTGCAGTAAGGCTGAGACGCGGGTTTTGACTCTTGCGTCTTGGTGTTGTGGTAGTGGCTTTGATTAGCCCTACATCTGGAGTTTGGACTCTACTTTTTGATGACTTGTCTTCAGTGATTTTTAGACAGCCTACAGAACCTCCTCCAAAGTTTTCAATATTCCACGGTTGACTGGGACGGATTTTGAAATAATTTAGACTCTGGTTGAATTCATACTTCTCATGATTGGACTGACAATCATTTGAGATGCCCTGAGCTTGATCCTGTCTGGAATGTGGCCTTCGTGAGTGTACTGTAAAACCCTTTGAAGCTACCAGAGATGATCGCGGTGAGTGTCTAGATACGCGGTCCAGACCTCCTCAGTCCTCTGAGCTGGTTGTTGGTGTACTGTTGAACCAGGGGTAAAAGTCATCTGCTTGTGCCAGTGTACTGTTGAACTGATTGCAGAAGTAAAGACTGGATGTAAATCTTATAGACGCATGGGTCATGTTGATTTAGAGGCACAGTCCTTACTCGGAGTGGGAACGCATCTATTAATTCGCTTGAAGAAACGCGACCTCTGGAGGGACGCGATCTTTGAAGTGAAGACGCAGCTCTTACCCTGTTGACTAGGCGTGGCTTTGGCCTTGCTGAAGAGACGCGACTTTTGGAGGGACGCGATTTTTATTAAACGCAAGTCCCACATTTTGGGCGCGTTGCCACATGTCTGGAGGAGTTGAGGGGACATCTTTCCTTTAATGAACGAAATTCGCATCGCATTTAAGATGCACACCACGTCGTCGGGGGGGGATTAGGCCTCGAGACATGCGCTGCATATCTCTGCGGATTACTGTGCCTATAAAAGATAACAGTCTTTCAAGAGTCATCATTAGACTCTTCTTCTTCTTCGCTGAGAATTATATCTAGGGTTAAGAAAAGCTTGAAGCTTTTTTCATTTTCACCGTCTTCAACACCGATCTCACGGTCAAAATGGCATCGAAGACCAAACCTGCTTGCTCGTCCTCGAGCGTTGTCGCTTCAAAGATTCAAATGGGTGGTTCTTCCACATAGGAGGCCCCCATTTTAGGTAGTAAAACCATCTGATTTGGTTTCCGCCATTGAAAGGGCTTAAAGAGTTCTCTTAACTCTTAAGTCTCTTTTGAATGTGAACCGCCAACGCGAGACTCATGCCCGTGTTTGATTTTTAGACGCGGCTCTTGAATTGGTAGGCAAGACGCGGGTTTGATGACCTCCGCGTCTTTGCTTCATCAACTTGAGCCGTATCTGTTTGTTGAACGCGGGCCTCGTTGAGCCTTGCATTTTGGACTCAATGCTCAGAATATTTCTATGTGTGGAGAGTTCAGACGCAGACTTCCTATGATTATCGCGTCTTTTAAGATCAGGCGCAAGTTTTACTGAGTCTCGCATCTGAGTCTGATACTTAGAAATTTTTCTAAGTTATGGATTTTGAAATGCAGGCTTCACGCAAGCCTCGCATTTTTGAGTCTAGATGCAGATTTTGCTGATTTCTACATCTGGATTCATTCCTGTGTTTGAATTTCAAACATCTAGCCATTTTCTTTCAGATTCCTGACTAAGTGTTGTATTCTTTGTAGTGCGATACTCTTCCAACCCCTTGTCTAAGAAGTGTCACTTTGGGTACGTAGGTGGTGCTAATCGTAATCTGACCTTCATGCTTCAGAGGACTGCCCCTGTGACTACTGGTAAGTCAAAGGAACGAAAGGAGAGGATCTCCAAGGCCAGTATGGTGACCCTTCGGGAGATTATCTCTGATGGGCTGCTCGAGATGGATTCCCACACTCCGATACGGAAGCGTGCTTTCCTCTTTGGTGACGCCATTGACGAGGATGATAGGATTCTGCATGACGGAGATTTAAGTGGCTCCGTCATATAGGGGACAGGAGGTTCTTCCTTCCCAATATGGAGAGATGTATTCCTTATCCTATCTTCAACATATGTCCGTTCATCATACGATGGATTGGGATTTTTTTTAGTTTGTCTCCGACGTCTCTCTCGACAGATCAGGTACCAAAGAAATATACTCTGCTGGCCATGGGAAAGATGTCTTTGGTTTATTTTCCAGGTTAGTTAGGCCTGAGTATCTGAAAGGAGAAACCCCTCAGCTTGACGCCACCTTCATCAATCAGTTTTTGAAAGTTAGGGGTGATTTTTTCGTTGACTTTCGTCCGCTTGGGTGGGTCCATTCTACCGACAAATCATGGTGAGGTAGAATGGTTGGATTGTTCTCGTCGAGCTCGGGGCTTTGCTGTAGCAGGTGAGGTTATATCACTCGGTCAGGGCCATCCAATATGGCCTCCCGCAGAGTTTCCATAATTTTATGACGTCCTGAAGCATTATAATCCTCTGACGGGCACATTTTTTACCCCAGCTGGAGAGATGGGGCTTGCCCTTCATAAGCTATATGAAGTCTCGAGGCTAGTTATGGAGATGCCCTTTATGAAGAATACGTCCCGACTTCTGAGGAGCTTCACCTTGAGGAAAGAGGACCTTCAGGTGTATGAGACTTACTGGGAAGTGTTGTGCCACTTCCACATTTGCGGGCAGATATCCTCCTGGAGGAACATGGGTGTCAAGCAGATGTCCTGGGTGAGCTATCTATTCAATGGCATAAATGAGAAGGATAGCTCATTGACTAGTCTGGGCCCTTGCACTGACGAGGAGATTACTAAGAGGATCAATGCCTCCACAAGCTCTTACACCACTGAGTCGAACAAGGATACTCTCAAACCCGATACAGTTTTTGAAAGTTTTCAACGCCAGGCCCGAGTTCCCATTTCTCATCGAGCTCTATTGGGCGGCTTTCTCATGCTATGGCTGAAGCGTTGTGTGGTGCCACGCTGCCGCATGAAGTAATCATTGCTGATGTGGTATACCTGGCGGTCTTGCTTGCCTATGGGAAGTCTATCGCTCTCCTTCTAGCGATGGTAGCCGGAATACAGAACGGTTTACGGGCTCTGGTCAAAAGCCTGTGCCAAATGAAGGCCATTGTAGATTCTGAGGGCAGGCCAATGGTCGATTCAGAGGGAAAGCCGAGAGTGAAGACCGCTAACTCTAGGATCGAGCTTTCATATACGTACCTGATGGCCTGATATGTTATGCACTGCCCTTCACTGATGACGGCGGTGTCTCTTTCTGCAGGTTTTGTTCCCTTCGTGCAGAAGCTGGAGAATTCGAGCTGGACTCACTACTATATGTTCTTTGTTCAGAAATCCATTCTGAACATTTCGAATTATTAGCTCAACCGTTGCTTCCCGAGATTACTGATGCGTCTTACGGGGATAAGTTTGCCGACCTTGCGGGGCCAGGTGATTTCATAAGGCTGCCATCGGAGTCTTCTGGTGGCTGATCAATATTCGCCTGGATATCTGATCTTCCTGCAAGAAAATTCATGTATGATTGACCCTTACATGCCCAGTCATTTTGCTCAACAGTTCGGCTATATTCAACTATATGTCGGCAACCCCAACGCCGGCCTTTGCTTCAGTGAAAATTTATTGAAGGCGCCCGGACGTGATACTACAGTGTAGCTGGAGAGACAAAAGCTTTTTCAGCTTACCTCACAAGAAGCCCAATTGTCATACCAGTCTCAGTTTCTGCACCTGGTACTCCCTGGCTAGTAGGATGCCTGATTTTGGAATAAATACCTCTTGCATTAAGAGCATCAAGACATCTTAAACCAAGTTAGAGTCCAACAAATGTATACGAGGTATGGATGAGTATGAGGCAGCCGAGAGGGAAACAGAAGGGGAAACAGGGATAGGACTAAGGTCAGTAGCACCTAAGGGGCAAACCTGTTAAAAAGAGTCGACAGGCTGTGTCCAAACGTTCCCGTGGCTCTGCTTCCAAGGATGAGCCTATCCCAAAGAAGGCTAGGAGGGAATCGGAGGCTGAAGCTTCGATGCCCAAAGTAGTTCCTCCTGGCATTGAAGAGCAGGGGGAGGAAGAAGAAGAGGAGGAAGAAGTCCCCGTCTTTCGCTCCCGCGGTCTGCGCAGCAGGGGTCCCGTGATCCTAGAGGAGGGAGAGTTCGCGAATGAACCCATCATGGCTGAAGAGGTCGAGTGACCCGAAGTCGACTTGGTGAGAGAATACGACGTGTTGGATACTTTTTTTTATCATTACCACTAACATTTAACGTTGTGGTTTGCAGAAAGCATTGGAGTAGCTCAAGTTGAGGATCGTGCGGCAAGCATTGGCGCAGAAGATAGCACAGTTCAAACTTTGACCGGGGAACCCAGTGCCGTAGAGTTTGTTGTTGCTTCTGTTGCAGTGGAAGCTGCTACAACAATAACTGTCCCGGAGGTATTGGTGACTACCTCAGTGTCTGACGAGCCTGTTGTCGGCTTCACCCCTACACAAGTTGAACTAGTTCCCGTCTCTCGTCCTATCATGGAAAGAGGGTCCGGGAGTACGTCAGCAGGGTTATCTCCAGCTAATGACATCATGAAAGAGCTAACACGTCAAATGGTGCAACAATTTTTTGCTTCCATGAGGTCCTATACTGACTTGGTCCTTTCTGGGAGTAGTTCCTTTGAGTTTGCCTGGATGCTTCTCGAGAATCAGATCGAGAGCATCAGTCACACTGAGAGTGCTTCGCAGGCTAGGGCGTGTCTGATGCTGGTTGAACAGCTGGGGAGCCGCCTGAAAGAGCTCAAGACCCTGGAGAATACTGGCTCAATGGAAGAGGCTCGATCAATACTGAGTAAGCTCCTCGCCGCTCAAGAACACGAGTGAAAAGAGATAGAGGAATAAATGGCTGAAGAAGCAGCCATATCCAGCACTTCCAAGCTGATTACCTAAGACGACGGGTTGGCGATCAAAAGGAATCTGAAGTCGTCATGCAAAGTGCGGAGCAAATTATTGCCACGGCTCAAATTACTATTGCTAAGGCACAAGCCTTGATTGAAGTCAACGAGCAGAAACTTGCTGCTGCTTGAAAAAGGTTGGAAGATTCGGAGGCTGCTAAGAAGCTGGTCCAAGAGAATCTTGCCGCTCATTCCTCCAGATTGGAGTCTCTTCAGGCACAACTGGCTACGAAGAGATTTTTGTCCGAGGAAGAATTGAGGGTCCAAGCTCTGGTGGAAGCTAAAAGGCGGGTCAGCACGAGATACATCATCTCCGGGAACAAATTCGTTCCTTGGCGAAGCAGGATTATTAGCCTCCTTCTCCATTTTGTAGCACTCCTTTTGTTAAATAAGAGTGTTTGTACTACTTTTATTATTTTCGAGTCAAATAATAAAATTGTCCAATTTTTGTCTTATCTTTATCCTTTCAGACTCTTTTGCTACCTGGATGAACTCAATTTTCATAGTCAGTGAAAACGCAGTCCTTAGTCGTTTTGATAGGGTACGGTCATGAATAATAAACTTAGACTGTACTGAGTTCATGATTGAGACACGGCTTTCATCTGCAGTAGAGACACGGTTTTGGGCTCCTCAAGAATGACGCGCGAGTCTCAGCTGGTTGATAAGGACGCAGCTCTGACTCAATAGAGACGCGACTCTGGTCCTTTGAGAGGGCGCAAACTCAGGCTGTACTAAGTTCATGATTGAGACGCGAATGTCATCTGTAGTGGAGATGTGGTTTTCGGCCCCTCAAAAATGACACGCAAGTCTCAGCTGGTTGATGAGGACGCGACTCTAATTCAATAGAGACGTGGCTCTGGTCCTTTGAGAGGGCGTAACCTTGAAGCGCGAACTTACGTTCTTGATAAAAGAGACGCGGTTGTGGACTCTTCAGTAGGAATGAAAGGAACGCAGCCTCGAGTTTATGAAAGGTCGCGGACTTGTGGACACGACCTTTGAGTCTGCGCCTGACGCCGCTTCCTAAGCGTTACATGCAGCCCATCTTAAAGATCTTGTTGAATCTTTTAATGCCAGGTCGGCGTTGACGATTGGGGACTTGTATCCTTCGATGTTTTCCGAAGTGGCAATCCACGCGTCAGCTTCTTATTGGACTTGATGTTTGTGCGAGAATTAAGGCTGATGGCTTTAATTTTTATGCCATTAATTATAAGTCTTATGGCTTGCCTATAAATAGGCCTCACCCCCCCTAACAGTCCATTATTTAGACTGTTTCCCTTTGAGAGCATGCACTCTGAGGGTCTTCGTCTTGATTTGTCTATCTTCCCTTCAAGGGATGTGTTTCAATGAACAGTAAGAACTCAAAGCTTCCATGCTTTTCCTCAATCTTCTCCGAAGATTATCACTGTCAAGTGATTTTAAGATCAAAAATCATCACTTTAAGTACTTTTTATGACCGCGCCTTGATGCATAAAGTTCAACTTCTAGAGAATTCTTCTCCAGGTAGGAACTAGTTGTCGCCATGGTTGCCATGAAATACTCAGTCCTACTGAGTTTTTGTCTTCCTGTACATTGTAGAAATTCGATCACTTGACCTTCTCTTGAAATATGATTGATGCGCCTTTATTCGAAAGTCGCATCTTTCAGCCTTCTTGATGAAGGGCGAGCTCATTGACTTTGAACTCTAACTCACAATCCTTTGACGCGAGTGTGATAAACTCTGTACTTAGATCTTGAGACGCAAGCTTTGTACATAAGGCCCGCGTTTGAGGTTCTTGACTTAAAAGAATTTTAATTCTTTCGAGATCTCTGGACTTAAATGTGGTAACTCCTGTTTCTCATACGCGGGTGTGGTGACCTCTATGTCTGAATTACTTCACGTCATATATGTCGGACGCGGGTCTACAATTAGACTACGTTCCGATGTGCACTGGTCAACTCCGCATTTGAAGTTCACAGCTTCAACTACGTCGCCCCTTCAGCTTTTACTTTCCTTCCTTAATAGAATTTTAACTCTTTGCTTTCTTACTTCTTACAGGTTCTGGCAGCTTCAGTCAGTCTTCTGCGTCTTCGTTGGGCTCTTGGGAGAATATTTTGACCGGCGAGCTTGTTCGATTGGCGAGCACTCGGGGAATCAGAACTCTTATTCATGGACGAGACATCCGTCATGGCCTTATTGGACATGACGTACCAGCAATGCCCCGGGTTTGTCATAGTCATAGTGGGTATGGCGGTGGGTATGGTGGTCGGTATGTGTAGGCTGTCTAAAAATCACTAAAAGACAAGTCATCAAAAAGCAGAGTCCAAACTCCAGACGCAGGGCTAATCATAGTCATCACTGCAGCATCAAAACGCGAGGGTCAAAACCTGCATCTCAGCATCACTGCAGCATTAAGGCGCGAGGGTTAAAACCTGCGTTCACTGCAGTATCAAGGCGCGAGGGTCGAAACCCGCGTTCACTGCAGCATAAAGACGCGAGGGTTGAAACCCGCGTCTCAGCATCACTGCAGTATTAAGATGCGAGGGTCGAAACCCGCGTCTCTGCATCACTGTAGCACCAAGGCGCGAGGGTCGAAACCCGCGTCTCAGTTATAACTGCCCACGTTATTGGGTCAATTACCGCCCACATAATGAGGAAGTTAACCCCCATTATGGAGCAGTTTTGGGGGGGCACGTTCACCCCTAAATCCTCTATAATAGCCCCGTTGCTATGGAGAAGGGGTCGGTTGATCAGATAATTCTTGGAGAAGAATTTCACTTGTGAACTGTAGAAGCACCAAGACTTCCACCAAAAAGAAAGAGAGAGTTCAACTCTTCGAACAACTTGCTGCATACAAGTTAATCTTTACCTACAATCTCTTTGAGATTCCTGATCGACAGGAGCTGTGTTACTCCATCTGCTATCCAAAGAGAGGATTCCCAAGAGGTTCTGACGTTCACCTGGTCAACAGAAAATAAGATTCACTTTCCACCGCAACATCAAGAACCCAGCACTAAACAAAAGGGAGATTCAAGTCTAAACATCTTCCCTCTCTTGTAATCGGAATGTTGATCCACTGTAATGTTTCATTTGATTCAAGAAAATTTTACAAGGAACTTTCTCCCACCAAACAAGAGATGGGACTCCACTGGGGACCACTTTCTCCACTGACGAGCAGGTTGTGGCGCAAGGTGACGTCACCTGTATGGGAAAAACGGTCAAATCACTTGTCGTAGAGTTCGACCAGGTGAAGTATGAAGAGTTCCTCTCTTCTGGCTCCAAGAGCCCAAAGGCGCGGGTCTACCGAAAAGTCTGTTCGGGGACTTGCTATCAAATCCGCTCTGAGATTCTCTCAGACATGACTGGTGAGAAGGATGTCGTGGCTAATCGCATCATGCGTAACGCCCGCGCCAACGTCTCCCATGAGACCCGCGTTCAGCCTGTTCATCCCCTTCCTCAGTGCCAGGTTACCGGGGGTTCCCTTCAACCCACACGATGTAACCGGAATGCTAATCGGCGACAGAGGCGGCGCGTGCGTCAACTATAAATTGGAACAACTGTTTGTCCAACGGAGGTAGGACGCGAAGTTCAGACTGGCGTCTCTTCTGAACCATGTCAGACACGTGAAGTATGCGTTTGGCAACCTAAACGTGAGATTCACCAAGCTCGCGTTTCTGAAGCACCGCTTCCTAAACTCCACAAGCAGCAACGCGAAGTCCGTGCTCTTTGTCAAAGACACGAGACCCGCACCTCTGTATGCGGGACCCAGTAGCCCTGCAATAATCGGCAAGGCGAGAGCCACGCCTCTTCTCACCAGAGACACCAGACTCGTGTTTCATAGCCGCAACGCGAGAGTTGCGTTCATGAGCCTCACGTCTCAGAACCTTGCGTCTCAGCTTTGCAAAGCAAGGAGAACTCTCACAAGTTGAAAGGCCCTCGACAATCCGAGGCTAATCTCTTCGATCCCCTTCCCACGGATCTAAGGGATTATTTGACAAGAAAGAGAAGTGCTAGTCGGATCACTCCATCGTGTTGCTGTGAACGGCTTATTTCAATGCTCTCTGAGTGCCACTGCAGTCCACGTCTAAGCCAGCAGTCTAGATTCAGACAGCTGACTCTAACTCCCCGATCAGCTAAAAGAAATCGCTCCCACAGAAGGAGGACTTTCTCTGACACTGACTACCCTGAAATCACTACAAACATGACAAGCAGGAGTAGGGGAAAGCAACCTGTAGTCAGCTCCGATGAATCTGACACAGAACCAGAAGGAGTATACCGACATACTCGCACTCGGACTGGGGTAATTCCCCCGATCAATTACAGTGCCCTGGCTCGGGGCATTGAAGTAAATAACTCACATTCCGCTATTGCAGAGTCACAGGCTTCGAACTCTTCCATAGAGAAGGAGGCCTTTATATACATGACAAATACTCCTGAGGAGACAGCCAGGCGCTTGAGCAGCAAGCCCAGGTCCAGAAGGAACAATTCGACATGATTTGTGCTCAACAAGAATCTATCGATACCCTCAAGCAGATGCTGGCACAATTGCTTGAAGACAAAAGGAAGTCAACCGACAAAGCTTCCTCTAAAAAGTCTAAAGGCAAACGAAAAGCGGGAGAAAGCTCATCTTCTGTACATATTGAGGAGAAAGAGCAATCTACTTCTGGATCGTCTAAATCCTCATCTCAAGAAAAATACAACCGTGACCATGGAGGGGTTCATTCTAAAAGAATGAATCAATTAGAGCAGTGTCTCGAGGCCCTTACTAATCGGAAAGGGCTCAAGAAGCAGGAGTAGTCCGGCCATATCCAGTCGAGTGGGACCTTGTTCCATACCCTCCCAAGTTCAAAGCTCCGACCCCCCAAGCATTTGACGGCAAAGGGTCATCGAACCAACATATCTACTACTTTAAGTCTCAGACGGGGAACGTGATAGATAACGATGCCATCCTGGCACATTTGTTCATCGGCACCCTAAAAGGGCTGGCCTTTGAATGGTTCATGAAGCTCCCGAATGGCTCTATTAAAAATTAGGGCGATTTGGAGACGCTCTTCCTGACACGCTTCTTTGAAGACAACTCAGAGGTCACAATGCCTACTCGTTTGGCTACAAAGCAGCGAAAAGGGGAGTCCGTCAAATCATTTGTAGAAAGATTTCAGAATGTAGCACTCCAATGTCCAAGCAGTATGACCCAGGTCACCCTGGTGGAAACATGCCACCACAATCTACAAACTTCACTCCTCGCCCAAATAGGAGTTGCTGAAAGCTGCACCGAAAACAATTGATCCAGCAAGGTGAACAAGCTGAAGAAATTGTCGACCGGGTTAGGGCAGAAGAAAACAACTCAGACCCGAAAGGTCAATAAGGAGTGCGCCAGACGCATCCCTTCAAACAAAAAGGAAGGATAACTTGGCGACAGAGACCAAATCCCCTATCAAACCTCAACCGATCAAGGGAAGTGGCTCTTCAAGTCAGTCGCGTGCCAGCAAGCAGTATTCCTTCAAGGATGAAATTATTGACTCACTATTCAAATTACTTAACAAGAGCAACAGAGTGAAGCTTCCCGAAGCTAGACGCCCTGAAGAAGTCGATAAAATCGATAATTCCAACTACTGCCTGTATCATAGGATGCTGGGACACCCCACCAAGAGCTGTTATGTCTTCAAAGATATCCTTCAGGCTCTAATTGACGCAGAGGTACTAAAACTTCATCCAGAGCAGAAGCAAGTGACGGCTAATATGACATCATTCCTCCAGTTTGGAAGACAACCTCCAACACCCTGTGGAGTAGTCCCCATCCCAAAAGGGGAACTAAGAATGATCAACATAGACCCTCACCATCAGCAAGAGAAGGGTCTTGTACCTATCCCCCACCTCAGGGGGAACTTATGTGGGTTCATCCTGACCTTATGAATGGCCAGTAATGGACCACTGTTACCAGTAGAAGGTCCAAAGGCAAGGCAAATCCGAACCGATGTCTCGTGAAGAATCAGAAAGCGAGAAAGAACCCCCTCAGTTCATTCATTATGAGCCAAATGTACTCAGAATGATGGAAAGCATGGGGTATGATCTGACAAATGGACCTGGGTTGAGCTTCGGCAAAGGAAGGAGAACACTACTCCGATCTTTCGTTCCAAAAGGAAAAAACCCCTAATTATTATCATCGAACTCGCAGGGGGTTGGGCTATGTGTCAACTCCGATCCCATCAGCTTCTGAATCCGAAGAATCATTATGCCATAATTACTCATCGGGCACATCATCGTGGGAGTTAGATGTTAGTGTCGGCAACATCTTCAGAGAACTTTCAGTGTATATGGTTTCAACTAGCCACTTGGAAGACAGAGATGAAAAATGATCCAATCTGATACAGATCCTTGGATCAAACACTTAAATGCTCTTTGGGATACTCACTTTGAACAGCGCGAGCCACCACGGAGGATAAGGTTGCTCAGATTAATCTAGGAGATGAGGCTAATCCTAAGCCCATCTTTATAAGCGAAAACTAGTCGCCCTCCGAGAAAGAAGATTTAATATCTTTGGTGCGAGAATATATAGATGTTTTCGCCTGGAATTACGAGGACATGCCTAGACTTGATCCTCGAGTGGCTATACATCGCCTCAACATTAATTCGGATGTAAAGCCAGTCAAACAATAGCAGCGATGGTTTCGTCCAGAAGTAATGGAGGCAATTCAGTCAGAAGTCAAAAGACTTATAGACTCTGGCTTCATTAGGGAAGAACAACATCCTGATTGGGTAGCCAATATCGTCCCCGTTGCCAAAAAGAACGGAAAGATCCAGATTTGCATTGATTTTCGCGATCTAAACGAGGTCTGTCCCAAAGACGAATTCCCTCTCCCAGTCACGGATGTCATGATTGACAATACGTGTGGATTCGATCGAATGTCCTTTATGGATGGATTCTCAGGGTATAATCAAATCAAAATGTATCCTGATGATGAAAAACATACTTCTTTCAGGACACCACTGGGGGTATACTGCTACACCGTCATGCCTTTTGGACTAAAGAATGCGGGAGCAACATATCAGAGGGCCATGAATGCCATTTCCATGAACACATGCGTAAAATGGTGGTATGCTATGTTGACGATATTGCAGTAAAAAGCCGCGCCAAAGGTGATCACATAGCCAATTTGAAGGCTATCTTTGACATCATGCGGGTCCATCAATTGAAGATACCTCACAAATCCTTCCTGGGGGTGGCCAGCGGAAAATTCCTAGGGTTTGTGGTAACTTCCACAGAAATTCATTTGGACCCAAAAAAGGTTCGCGCCATTCAGGAGATGCAACCTCTAAAGAATCTCAGAGAACTCAGGGGATTGCAAGGACGATTGGCATACATCTGAAGGTTCATCTCAAATCTCTCCGGAAGATGCCAACCCTTTATCAAATTAATAAAAAAAGGTGTCTCGTTCATTTGGGACAATGCTTGCCAACAAGCGTTTGAGGAAATTAAATAATACCTCACAACCACTAGTCCTTATAGCTCCAGTGTCCGAAAAACCTTTCCTGATATACGTCCTGTTGGCCCAGAGGCCTTCCACTCTAGTTTTGATGATGATTAACTCATGAAGTTATGTTTACTAATAATCTTGTGATGTTTAGTTTCATATCCTTAACCAAGATATTAGTAGGTGATTAGCTTTAACAAAGGTATTTTGGAGCTTCTCACATGGTGATTCAAGAGCCCGAGCATCAAGATCATATATAGCACTCGTTGGAGTCAAGCTCGGTGGATCAAGGTTTGGATCGAGTCGGCTTGAAGACGGAGTTCGTCAAGAAGACTTCGGTATATAGTTTAGTTTTGTGTTTTAGATCCATGTGTAAAGATTAGATAGTGTGGTATGCTCAAGTTCACAAACAACACACGTTTCATGTTTTGGTTTTCGATTTTGGTTTAACCGATCTTGATTTTCATGAATAGATAGTATCAAAGCAAGTTTACATTGTTTAATGTATATTAGATATGTTTATATACATCTATGCTTCAATATTTAAATAAACTTATTTTGATATGCCTATTTCGTGAGTTTGGAGTTTTGGTATTTTAACAAAACGTATTTTCTGATTTAAAGTCAAAAACATTGATATGTATATCTTTCATGCATATTCGATTATATCCATATACAACATGCCTAAAAGTTGTTTCAATATCATGTTTTTGTTTTGGATGAGTTCTGGAAAAATCGGATTTCCATTTGAAAAATCCAAGTTATAGAAAATACAGTTTTTGATTTTCGGCAAAATTTGTAAGTCACAAAAATGGTTCAAAAAGTTTGAAATTTGTGTTGAAAATTTTCACACATGTTTGTATATCAATGTATTATACTGAACTTATTTTTGTGAATTTTTAGAAGATTTATGGGATTTAATTGGTAAATAAAACCTAGTTTTCTGATCCCTAAAAAACCCTGCCAGGCTCTGGCGGTCGACCGTTCCGGTCGACCGGACCAGGAACCAGTCGACCGGAGCGGTCGACCGGACGTGCACAAGGATGTGCACTTGGCCGTATCAGTTGGGCGGTCAACTGAGCGGTCGACCGACTGAAGGCAACCTACTCTCGGGTTGCTCCGGTCGACCGGGCGGTCGACAGGCCAGAGAGCCGTTGCTCTCTGGTTCAGGGCTCGGTCGACCGGGCGGTCGACCGAAAGGCTCAACGGTCAGAAATTTGGTCGTTGTTCAGTCGACCGGAAGGCCATTATTGGCCTAGTCTGCTGCCAACGGGCAGAATTCTTTTTGAGGGTATAAATACCCCATTTGAGAGAGGTTTTGATAAGATTTTATAGTGAAAAATTCCTGATCTTTTCTAGTATTTTAAGCAAAAAGTTTTGGGTTTAAAATTCCTATTCTCTATTTTGTTTTAAAGTGTTTTTATTTCAAAGAAAATAGTCATTTGGGAATTGGTTTTTGGTCTATAAATTCTATATCTATTTGATGATTTTCTCAAGTGATTTTCTTGATCAAAACACTTTGTTTTCACACTTGAGCTATATCATTCTATCTTATCTATTAGGATCTTTATTTTGTGAGAAAAGATTGTTTGTGGTTTGTGATCACCTAGTTGTTAACCTCCTTGTATTGGTATCCCTCTTGTGTAGAGGTTGATTTTGGAGTGGTGGTGGCTCCCTCTAGTGAGAGGTAGAGATTGTGTTTGGCTCCCTCTAGTGAGAGGTGGAGGTTGTATTGGTATCCCTCTTAGTGAAGAGGTGGATTGTGGTTGTTTGGCTAAGTGCCTACCCCTCTTGTGTGAAGTGGTGTTTGTGTTGCCTCTGTGAGAGGTTGTATTGGTTGAGAGAGTAGTTGTGTACTCCTGGTTGTAGTTGCCCCAAATCCTCGGTGGAGGTTCCCTGTGTGGGAGTCCTGTGTGGACAAGTTAGTGGATTGGTGATCCTTCTAGGTGAAGGCGGGGACGTAGAGCTGGGTGCTCGAACTTTGAAACAAATCTCGTTGTTTGCTTTGATCCATTGACTCTAACTCTCTTTTTTATTTGTGCCTTGCATCATTTCATATTGCTCATTCATTATATGCTTGGCTTGTTTGTGTGTGCCTCACTTGTGCTTAACTACGAGAGCTTCATATAGCGCCTCAGCTCTTATTTAGAGGAATCAATAGGAGTTAGTCCAGAGCCCTTCACCGGGAATTCGGCTACACTCGTTGGTTGCATTAAGTGTAGTTGCAATTAAGTTTTTAATTTTCACATTTAGTTCATTAGATTAGCCGTACACCTATTCCCCCCTCTAGGTGTACCTTCAATTGGTATCAGAGCCTACGCTCCTGATATTTGGTTTAACCACTAGGAGTGTGATCTTGGTTTTGCTAATCTACATTTGCATTTGCATTTGCACACATATAATTTGCACTCATGAATGTTCCTCCCAAGTTTGATATCTCTAGACTAGATATATGGAAGGTTCTTATGAGTTGTCATTTAAAAGCCCTAGGCTTGCATGTTTACCTTGCCATTACCAAGAAATCCTATCCTAATGATAGCAAGCATATAGAGGCCAATGCAATAGCCCTAAAGGCACTTAGAGCAACTCTTCATAAAGAATATTTACATGTATTTTCTCACTATGATTCGGCTTTTGCAGTATGGAGCATTTTGACTTCTCCCGAGCTACCAACGCTTATCAATAAGATGAGGAGATCTAGAAGAGACGAGTCCGATGAACGTTGCTTCATGGTCCAAGGGAATGACTCCCTTGAGGTACACTCAGACACTCAACTAGATGCTAGCACTAGTTCATATTACAATGAGTGTTTAGAAGCACAAGCCTGAATGATGAACTTGCTAAAAATTGTGAAAATTTGATTTCAAAATACAAACTTTTGAAAAAGGAAAGTCTTGGTTTAAAAGAAGAAAATAAAAATTTATCTTCTAGACTTGAAGTTGTTTTGAAAGAAAAGGATGAGATTTCAAGTGAAAGTGACTCGCTTAAATCCTAACTTGATCTTGCACTTAATGAAACAAAATTTTGAAAAGTAAAAATGATTGTGAATAAATTTTGAAGAAAAATGAGGATTTAACTTCAAATTTTGATTTTGTATTAAAAGAAAATAATTCTTTGAAAAATAAAATAAATTTGATTTCACAGAATTGAAAGATTGTTTAAAGAAAAATGTTTCTTTGAAAAAAGATTTAGATTCTCATATTTCTCATGCTAGTGTAGCTTTACTTTCTAGCTCACCTATTGCATACTCCACTTCTTCTATAATTGAAATTGATATAAATTTGTTAAAGAAGAATATGGATTGTTTGGGCTCCACTTTGAGCCATTGTGCTTTGAATCACACATGTTTGGAAACTTTATTTCGAAAGAAACAAGTTCCTTCTTTGCATGCACACAAATCACGGCATACACATGCTTCGTACGTTCATGCACATAACACGATGTATGCTCATGTGTACACTTGTACACATTGTGGACGTAAGGGCCACCTTGCTAAATTTTGTTATGATCGTATAAATGATTCTAATTTAGCAAATAAGTTTGTTTGGGTTAGGAAAGAAACTAACCCCCATGGACCCAAAAGAGTGTGGGTACCAAAGACCACCCCTATTGTATTTGATGTAGGTGTGGGCTCTCGCTTGACGTGAGAGTGATGGTGCCTTGAGGTGGATGCGTTCCGAGCTTAAAAGAGGACTATTTGGATGCATCACTTTCAAAGGGAGTTTGGTGGGAGGACCACCTTATTTTGGAGACTTAGAGAGTTGCCCTCATAGGTTTTGGTAACAATCTCTAACTCTCATTATTGTTTACATGCTTTTCATATTGATGATTTATAGCATGTCATGTTTTAATGTTCATTATGCCATATGCCATGTTTATTAGCCCATGTTATACATGATTAGTATATGAGACACCATGTTTAATATGGACCAATATTTGTGTTCTCTCTATGTTTTAGCTATCATGTAAATCATAGATCTAATGCACATGCATTTGTCATAATGATCACATGAGTTTTTGTTTTGATTTCTATGCTTCATGTTTTGATTACTTGTTTAGATGTTAGTTTTCATAAAACTAGGATATATATACTTGTACATGTAGTGAGCCACAAATAAACTATTATATGTTTGTGCTTGAAAGCTTATTTGTACCCATTAGATGTACTAGTATAGTCTAGTTTTGATGATTCATGCATTTGACTTGTATTCCCATTTTGTACATATTTTCATGTTTATATGTTTAGCGTCATGTATATGTCCATTTTGTCCAAACTAATAGTTATACATATACATCCTTGAGCCACTTGCCTTCATGCATATACTTTTGTGGACACATTTATTTTTTGGATATGTATGTATTCTTTAGTTTGTACATGACATACATATACCTTGAAGGAATTCTAGTTTTGATGATTTTTCTTGTGTTTCATGTTTTAAGGAATTTCACCTTGAGCTCGATTTCCTATTTTCATGATAATATGTTTCACATAACAATTGTACACTCACCTTATTTGATAGTTTCTTATGATTTTAATTTTCATGAGTATGATATGGACTATATAGATTTTGAGTGTTTAGTGACCATGTGATTTACATGTTTTTCATGAAATTTAATTTTGTTTATCCCTTACTTGAAGGATTTCGTACTAGTTTTTCAAATTTTTCTTATAACTAGTTGCGGTATTCTTCATATGGTAGAGTTTTTCAAACATACTATATTTTCAAACCTATCTTTGAAAACCCTACCCATTCAAGGGCGGTTGGTTGGGTGACCATACCTTGTATGAAAATCTTTTAAATTTGTGCATGAAATGGGTGGTAGGAAATATGAGTTATACACTTGATCTTATTATGTTTTCAATTGGTATCATTGGATCCTTTCAATTGGTATCAATATTGATACTCTTTTGTATACTCATATATATGTTTATATATATGTATGCTTACACTTCAAATAATATCAATTTCTATTGGTATTCTATTTTCATACATATATATGATTTATTTATGCTTGATTCTTAAAGATATTTACTTGTTTAAAGCACAAAGCTTGTTTATGCTAAGCTTGAATCAAACCCTTATTTTCAATTGGTATCTCAATTGATGTTTTAATAAGCTTATGCATTATTTTTAAAATTGGTATTTTTATTGGTATTAAAAATGTGAAATAATCCTCAATATCTTTATTGGTATCAATATGATTCTATTTTTGATTAAAATTCAAATTTTGTTTTCATAAGAGATATTAAAAATGTTTGATGTGTATTGCCTATATGCAAGGGGAGCTTAACATCTCTTCTACATATAGATTCATGTTGAGTGTATCTTATATTGAGGAGCTTGACAACTCTTCTTTATGCGGTACACGTGTGTAGGGGGAGCTTCACATCTCCTCTTATGCATTGCATGTTATGTGTTATGTGAGTTAGGGCTTGTCATCACTTCTTCATGTAATGCATATATGTAGGAAAGTTAACTTAGCGTCTTCCTCTTCATGAATGTATATCGCATATATCTTTTATTGATTGATTTGAGTTCACCCCTTTATTGATTTTTGTTTCTTAAAAAAAGGGGGAGAACATTTTTTTATGTTTACTTTAACCCCTTTATTGATGATTGACAAAAAGGGGGAGAAGTATTTGGTATATATGCATGTTTTTTCTTACTTTATTCATAAAGGGGGAGAAGGATTTATGTTTATGCATATATGTTTTGTTTTGCAAATAGGAGAAAAAGGATTTGATGTGTATTCATGCTTGTTTATGCAAGTTTATCTTCTTGTATTTGCACACATGTTTATGAGCTTTCATTGCATATTTATTTATTTATTGTTATGCATGAGTTAAGGGGGAGCTCTTTGAAGCTTTACTTTAATCCATGCATATATAACTCCATGAGTTTTATCATCATCAAAAAAGGGGAGACTGTTGGCCCAGAGGCCTTCCACTCTAGTTTTGATGATGATTAACTCATGAAGTTATGTTTACTAATAATCTTGTGATGTTTAGTTTCAGATCCTTAACCAAGATAATTAGTAGGTGATTAGCTTCAACAAAGGTATTTTGGAGCTTCTCACATGGTGATTCAAGAGCCCGAGCATCAAGATCATATATAGCACTCGTTGGAGTCAAGCTCGGTGGATCACGGTTTGGATCGAGTCAGCTTGAAGACGGAGTTCGTTAAGAAGACTTCGGTACATAGTTTAGTTTTATGTTTTAGATCCATGTGTAAAGATTAGATAGTGTGTATGCTCAAGTTCACAACACACACACGTTTCATGTTTTGGTTTTCGGTTTTGGTTTAACCGATCTTGGTTTTCATGAATAGATAGTATCAAAGCAAGTTTACATTGTTTAATGTATATTAGATATGTTCTATATACATCTATGCTTCAACTATTTAAAAAAACTTATTATGATATGCCTATTTCATGAGTTTGGAGTTTGGTATTTTAACAAAACGTATTTTCAGATTTAAAGTCAAAAATATTGATATGTATATCTTTCAAATATATGGATTATATCCATATACAACATGCCTAAAAGTTGTTTCAATATCATGTTTTTATATTTGGATGAGTTCTGGAAAAATCGGATTTCCATTTGAAAAATCCAAGTTTTAGAAAATACAGTTTTTGGTTTTTGACAAAATTTGTAAGTAACAAAAATGGTTCAAAAAGTTTTAAATTTGTGTTGAAATTTTTCACACATGTTTGTATATAAATGTATTATACTGAACTTATTTTTGTGGATTTTTAGAAGATTTATGGGATTAACTGGTAAATAAAAACCTAGTTTTCTGATCCCTAAAAAACCCTGCCAGGCTCTGGCGGTCGACCGTTCCGGTCGATCGGACTAGGAGCCGGTCGACCGGAGCGGTCGATCGAATGTGCACAAGGATGTGCACTTGGCCATATCAGTTGGCCGGTCAACCGAGCGGTCGACCGACTGAAGGCAACCCACTCTCGGGTTGCCCCGGTCGACCGGGCGGTCAACCGGCCAGAGAGCTGTTGCTCTCTGGTTCAGGGCCCGGTCGACGGGCGGTCGATCGAAAGGCTCAACGGTCAGAAATTTAACCGTTGGCCGGTCGACCGGCAGGCCATTATTGACCTAGTCTGCTGCCAACGGGCAGAATTCTTTTTGAGGGTATAAATACCCATTTGAGAGAGGTTTTGGTTAAGATTTTTAGAGTGAAAAATTCCTGATCTTTTCTAGTGTTTTAAGCAAAAAGTTTTAAGTTCAAAATTCCTATTCTCTATTTTGTTTTAAAGTTTTTTTATTTCAAAGAAAATAGTCTTTTTGGGAATTGGTTTTTGGTCTAAAAATTCTATATCTATTTGGTGATTTTCCCAAGTGATTTTCTTTGATCAAAACACTTTGTTTTTCACACTTGAGCTATATCATTCTATCCTATCTATTAGGATCTTTGTTTTGTGGGAAAAGAATGTTTGTGGTCTTTGTGATCACCTAGTTGTTAACCCTCCTTGTTATTGGTATCGTTGATTTTGGAGTGGTGGTTGGCTCCCTCTAGTGAGAGGTGGAGATTGTATTTGGCTCCCTCTAGTGAGAGGTGGAGGTTGTGTTGGTATCCCTCTTAGTGAAGAGGTAGATTGTGGTTGTTTGGCTAAGTGTCTACCCCTCTTGTGTGAGGTGGTGTTTGTGTTGCCTCTGTGAGAGGTTGTATTGGTTGATAGAGGAGTTGTGTACTCCTGGTTGTAGTTGCCCCAAATCTTCGGTGGAGGTTCCCTGTGTGGGAGTCCTGTGTGGACAAGTTAGTGGATTGGAAATCCTTCTGGGTGAAGACAAGGACGTAGAGTTGGGTGCTCGAATCTCGAAACAAATCTCGTTGTTTGCGTTTGATCCATTGACTCTAACTCTCTCTCTCTCTTTTATTTGTGCCTTGCATCATTTCATATTGCTCATTCATTATATGCTTGGCTTGTTTGTGTGTGCCTCACTTGTGCTTAACCACGAGAGCTTTATATAGCGCCTCAACTCTTATTCAGAGGAATCAAGAGGAGTTTGTCCAGAGCCCTTCACCGGAAATTCGGCTACACTCGTTGGTTGCATTAAGTGTAGTTGCAATTAAGTTTTTAATTTCCGCATTTAGTTCATTAGATTAGCCGTACACCTATTCACCCCCCTCTAGGTGTACCTTCACGTCCGAGTGATAGATCATTCTCTAGGAGCTTTACTAGCCCAGAACAATGATCAAGGACACAAGCAAGCAATCTATTATTTGAGTAGAATCATGATCGGGGCCGAACATCGATACAACCCGATCGAGAAGGAATGTTTGGCAATGGTGTTCGCTGTTCAGAAAATGCGACACTATTTAGTATGCCAAACTATAAACGTCATATCAAAGGTTAACCCTTTGAGGCTACTCATGACAAAGCCATCGTCGTTAAAGGGCCGATTAGCAAAATGGGCCATACTGCTATCCCAATATGAAATGCGCTTTTTACCACAAAAAGCTATGAAGGGACAAGCGGTGGCGGATTTCTTGGCTGAGCATCCAGATCCGAGGGCAACCGAACTTTACGAGGATCTCCCAGACGAGGTCGCTGAAGTCTACCTAACCCAGACATCTTTTGAAAGACAAGTGTGGTAACTTTTCTTTGATGGTGCATCAAGAACAGGCCCGAAAGGACATGTCATAGCAGGAGTGGGGCTAATACTCGTCTCCTCACAAAGCTATGTGATTCCTCGAGCCTTCTCATTAACCGAGCCTTGTTCCAACAATGTAGCGGAGTACAATGCCCTTTTGATTGGAATGCAACTCACCAATGAGGTTGGCGTTAAAAATCTCGAGGCATATGGTGACTCTAAACTTATCGTCAACCAAGTTCACGGGGAGTGCGAAGTCAGACATGAAGATCTAGTACCCTATTACAACGCAACTGTCCACATGGCCGAGAGGTTCATAAACTTTTACATCGACCATGTACCCCGCCAGCAAAATGCGCATGCAGATGCACTGGCATCTCTTGCCGCCTCTTTAGCCCTTCCAGCTGGAGTAGTAGAGAAAACACTTGTCCACAGTCACGACCTGTATTGCCCAAGAATCGCTTCTGAGGATTACCAGAAGCTGATAGGGAACTGTCAAGTCAAAGAAGCTCCTGAGTCGTCAACCGGCCCAGAGCCTTGAGACTGGCGATTCCCTTACATTGATTATGTCTTGTACGGTATCCTGCCTGATGATACCAAAGAAGCGGCTGTCATTAGAAGGAAAGTCCCCAAATTCTGCTATAATGTGATTACGCGAACACTGTATCGTCGGTCACATGACGGGATCTTGCTTCGTTGCCTGTCACAAAAAGAGACGCAGGAGGTATTGAAAGAAGCCCATGACAGCATGTGTGGAGCCCATCAACCTGGCCCAAAACTTGGGGATCGACTCCAAAGGTTGGGATATTATTGGCCTAAGATGATCTCTGACGCCATCACTTATGCCAAAAGATGTCACGCCTGCTAAGTGCATAGTGATTTCATCCATCAAGCACCAGGATACCTCCACGCTATAACTTCTACCTGGCCATTTGAGATGTGGGGCATGGACGTAGTTGGACCTATCAGCCCACCATCATCAAAAGGACATCGGTTCATTTTAGTCATAACCGATTACTTCTCTAAATGGACTGAAGCCATTTCTTTAAAGGAGGTAAAGTAATCTGATGTGATCAAATTCGTTAAACATCACGTCATCTACCATTTTGGTGTACCTCGGCGAATCGTCCATGAAAATGGACCCCAGTTCGTCAGTCAGGCTTTCCAGAGGTTCTGCACTAAGTTCAGAATTCAGAGTGTGTCCTCAACAGCATACTACCCCGCCGTTAATGGTCTCGCGGAAGCTTTCAACAAGACCATTGGCAAGCTTCTCAAGAAATTCGTCTCGAAAAGTTAGCGTGACTGGGACGACAAGTTAGGTGAATGCTTATGGTCCTATCGCACAACTGTTCGAACCCCAAGTAAAGCTACTCCATTTTCTTTGGTATATGGGTGTGAAGTCGTGCTTCCACTAGAAATCTAAATTCCATCTCTACACGTCGCCTTGACAGCAGAGATGACAAAGGAGGAGAAGCATCGACTGCGACTCCAAGAACTGAAAGCCTTAGATTATAAACGTCTGCAGGCCCAACAACAAATCGAGCTCTACCAAGCCCGGATTACTAGAGCCTTCAACAAGAAAGTTAAGGCGCGAACTTTCAAGAAAGGTGACCTTGTCTTAGCCGTCAGAAGACCTATCGTAATGACGCATAAGACAAAAGGAAAATTCCAGCCCAAATGGGAAGGACCATTTGTAGTAGAGTCAGTCTACTCAAATGGAGCATATCGCCTCATAACTTCAAACAATGATACACTCATAAAGCCGATCAACGGCAGATTCCTGAAGAAGTACTTTCCTTAATAGTACTTTTCCTCTGATCAAGTTAATATTACACCTCTGATCAAAGCTCCAGATCTAATTTCTTTCCTTTACTAGGTCACATCATGATAGATCGGTGATGAGCTAATCGGGCACTGACTGCACCATGATGTATGATGTGAATATTGAGAAAGAAACAAAAGGCGAAACTTAGGTTTTAGTATTGCTCTCTTCATTAACGTCTGAGGCCTCTGGCGGCTAAGGACAGAGGAAAATGTTGGCTTCTAAGCCCAACATAAGTCTTCGATAACTCATCATGCTGAGGGGAATAGCATAGCTAGCCCAGCTCAAACGGTAGTTGGTAAAGGCACACCAAATTCGTTGATAGCTGAGGGTTTGCTAAAAATCCTAAGTGGACTTGGTCCCACTCCCTCCTCAAAATCCCTTACCAATTCTCACATACAGAATGATAGATCCACGAAATATAGTCATTGCAACGTTAACATTATACTTCTAGCAATGAAAAATCTCAGTACTCCCTAGTAAGTACAGACCTTACTTGTACCAACTCTATATGAAGTAGCAAGTCTTCCGATTTGTCAAGTTAACACTACACCTCTGACACTTCCAACTTCACTTGTCAATTCTCATCAATAGAATGATAAGTCTTCAAAATTACTTATATCGCAAATCAATCACTGTCAAGTTAAAATTGCACCTCTGACATTTCAAATTCTACTTGTCAATTCTCATCAGTAGAACGACAGGTCCCCAAATTGCTCCATCACGAGCCAATTTTTGTCAAGTTAATACCACACCTCTAACAAATTACTGTTAAGTTTAACATTACACTTCTAACAGTGATTAAATTGCTGTCAAGTTCAATATTAAACCTCTGACAGTCATTTTCCCTCAGACTTTCATATCGAAGCTGAAATGAGCGATGCTAAGTTTAACATTATACCTCTAGCGTCCAGGTCATTGCTAAGTTCAACAATATACCTATGGCCATGACTTTCCCTCGGACTTCCTTGTCGAAGTCAAGATGATCAATGCCAAGTTTAAAATTACACCTCTGGCATTACCCTCATTGTCAAGTTAAACATTACACCTATGACAGTGACACTTTCAGTTTTCTCAAATGAAGCTGGAACACTCTTGAGTTAAGTTAATATTACACCTCTGACTCACACCCCCGTCAAGTTAACATTACACTTCTGACAAGACTATATTCAAACCTGTTAAAGTTAATATCACACCTCTAACGGAAAAAGTCCTCCTAGATTCCCCGCGAGTCTAGTCTCACTTGTTATTCTCGTCAACAAAGTAACAAGTCCACTTAAAAAATATTGTTAGGTTAACATTACACCGTTAACAGTTTCTTCACTAAATCCCCAGCTGGGTCTTAGTCAAGTTAATTCCAAAGCTCTGATGAAAACTCATCCTCCCTGGGGGAACAAATTTCACTTGTCATTCTCATTTATAGATTGGCAGGTCCACAAGAATTATCTTACTCCTGTCAAGTTAATATCACACCTCTGACAGCATTGTTGAGTTCCTGAAATAGAATCTTTCTACAAACTTTGACTCGTTAAGATTATTATCATATTTTGGACAAGTCAAAGATCCTTTACTTCTATTCATCTGATTTTCAATGCAAAAAAGGAATTCAAGACAATAGAAGAAGACAAGGAGAAAGTGTCGCTTATTTATATTCAGATACATGAAAGTGATACAAGACGCTCTCTTATACAATAAGATTGAGTGTTACAATACAGGAGTACAAAGAAGTCCCTCTCTCAGTAAAAGGTTGCACTCACTCCCTGAAGTATTCTCACCACTCCAAATACAAGATGTTTGGAAGAGCGCCAAAGAAGGGCTGAGCACTATTGTGACAATCGGATGCTGATTACATCATAATGCAGGACGTAAACATCGAACGAGTCCATCGTTGACCAAGAACAATGGTGTTTCTTGAGGTCGAAATGCAGTAGAAACTTCTGATGCCACCCGACTAACTGGTGTAGGCCATGATCCTTCATTGATGAACATCTCTACCACCAGAAAATCATCCAATGAACATAGATTTTTCATCGATGTCACTTCTGGGGTAAGATTGGTGAAGGGAGAATCCGAGGCCTTACAGGTGACGTCCTCTTTCCCGTGACCTGCAAGAGGACCATACACGCCACCATACCCACTGTGATCATGATGAACCGGGGACATTGCCAGTGCATCATGTCCAATGAGGTCTTGACGGATGTCATCAGTCGCGCAAATCCTCGTCTCCCATAAGGAGCCTTGACTTCTCCTCTAGTGCTCGACCATCGAACGAGTTCGCTGGCCGATATATTCTCCTAAGGGCCCAGCGAATATGCGAAAGGCTGATTAAGGCTATCTATGGGAAGTAAAAAATTAGAAAGTTAGAATTCTGAAGTAGAAAGACTGAAGAACAGACGCGGCTATAGCTGTAAACTTCAGACGCAGGGATGACCCACGCAGAAAGTCAAAATTCTATTATGACAGAAACAGACACGATCGAAGCTGTGGACTTCAGATACACACAGATCTGAACGCGGTCTAGTTTTAGACCCGCGTCTAAAATATGAGACGCAAAGAGAACCAGACGCGAAAATTGCCACATCCTTGTTCGAGAAACAAGGGTTGCTACATCCAAGTCTGAAGCCCTCGATCAGAATTAAAAATCTTTTAAGTCATCAACCTCGAACGCGAGCTCTATATGCAAAGCTCGCGTCTCATAGTCCAGATACAAAGTTCATCACACTTGCGTCTAGAGGACTTTAAGTTAGAATTCAGACTTAATCAACTCGTGTTTCATCAAAAAGTCTAAACGGTGCAACTTCCAAATCATGAGCGCACCAGTCAGGCTTCAAGAGAAGGTCAAGAGAGTGAATCTCTTCAAAGGACAGCAAAACCGAAACTCAGTTGGGCTGAGTATTTCATGGTGACAATTAATTCCTACCCGCAGAAGAATCCTCTAGAGGTTGAACTTTCTGCATCAAGGCACGGATATAAAAGGTACTCAGAGGAACGATTTTTGATCTTGAAATCACTTGACAGTGATAATCTTCAGGAAAGATTAAAGAAAAGCATGAAAGCTTTGAGTCTTCACTGTCCATGGGGGCACATCCCATTGAAGGAAGAAAATTAAGTCAAGATGAAGACCCTCAAAGCTCCTGCTCTCAAGGGGAAACAGTCTAAGCAAATGGACTATTAAGGGGGTGAGGCCTATTTATAGGCAACCCATAAGGCCTGTAATTAATGGCGTAAAAATCAGAGCCATCGGCCTTAATTCCCGCATGAACATCAAAGCCCAATAAAGAGCTGACGTGTGGATTGCTGCTTTGGGAAACATCGAGGACATGAGTCCCCAATCATCAACGCTGACTTGACATTTAGAGATTTAACATCAAAGCCCAATAAAGAGCTGATGCGTGGACTGCCGCTTTGGGAAACATTGAAGGACACAGGTCCCCAATCGTCAACGCCGACTTGGCATTTAAAGGTCCAACCAGATCTTTAAGACGGGTTGCATGTGACACTTGGGAGGTTGCGTCAAGCGTGGACTCAAAGGTCGTATCTTGAAAACCGCGTCCCTTTATAAACCCGAAGGCTGCTAAGAGATCCGCGATCGCGTCTCTGAGAGTGATTCAGAGCCGCGTCTCCTCAGCGAATTGGATCCATTCAGAGATTGGGTCTTGAGTCCGCATCAACTTGAAAGCTGCGTTCTGAAGCTTGCGTCCTCAACGACCAGAGAAGGCCTATGTCATTCTCGAGGAGCCCGGAACTGTGTCCCCATTACGAGATGACAGTCGTGTCTTTATCATAAACTCAATATAGCCTGAGTTTGCGTCTTATCAAGGGTCCAGAGATGCGTCTCTATTGAGCCAGTGCCGCGTCCCCATCAATTATCTGAGATCCATGCATCAGTTTTTGAGGAGCCTAAGATCGCGCCTCCACTGCATCCTGACAGAATAAAGGGCCGCGTCTATGGATCTGCGTCCTTTCATAAATATGAAGGTCGCGTCCCCTTTATTGAAGAACGCAAATTAACGTCTCAGAATAACGCCTTTTTGTTTTTAAGCCAGAGCTACATCTTATTAAAGACTCGTGCGTCTTCCTTGATAAGCCTGAATGGCGTCTTCATTAATAAGTCAAAGTCGCGTCTCCTAGAATCGCGTCTCCACTATGAAATAAAGTCGTGTCTCGCTCAAGAACTCAGTTCAACCTAAATTTATTATTCATGGCCGACTAAAGACTACGTTTTGCAAACAGTCAAAGACTACAGTTATGAAAATTGAGTTCATCCACAGCAAGTAAAGAACCTGAAAAGATGAAGATGGAGCAAAATTTCGAAGACTTTTATTATTTGATTCAAAAATTGTAAAAGTAATGCAGACACTCTTGACAAATAGAGTGTTAAAAAAAAGGGTGAACAAATACAAAAAGGAGAAGGCTAATAATCTTGCTTCGCCAAAGAACGGATTTGTTCTCTGAGACGGTGCATCTCGTGCTAACGTGCCCTTTTAGCCTCCATCAGAGCTTGGACCCGCAGCTTCTCCTCAGACAAAAATCTCTTCACAGCCAGTTGCGCTTGAAGAGACTCTAATCTGGAAGAATGAAGAGGTTTTCTTCAGCCTGTATCCTGGCAGTCTCCAGCTCCTCTAGCCTTTTTCTAGTAGCGACAAGCTTCTGCTCATTGGGTTCGATCAAGGCTTGTGCCTTGGCAATGGTAGCTCGAGCAGTGGCAATAACCTGCTCTGCACTCTGTATTGTAGGCTGTCTAAAATCACTGAAGACAAGTCATCAAAAAGTAGAGTCCAAACTCCAGACGCAGGACTAATCATAGCCATCATTGCAGCACCAAGACGCGAGGGTCTAGACCCGCGTCTCAGCATCATTGCAGCACCAAGACGTGAGGGTCGAAACCCGCATCTCAGCATCACTGCAGTACCAAGACACGAGGGTCGAAAACCCGCGTCTTAGTATCACTGCAGCACTAAGACGCGAGGGCCGAAACCCGCATCTCAGTATCATTGCAGCACCAAGACGCGAGGGTCGAAACCTGCGCCTCAGTTATAACTGCCCTTGTTATGGGGTCAATCACTGCCACATAACGAGGAAGTTAACCCCATCATGGAGCGTTTTTAGGGGGCACGTTCACCCCTAAAACCTCTATAAATAGCTCCGCTTGCTATTGAGAAGGGGTCGGTTGGTTGATCAGATAATTCTTGGAGAGGAACTTGGCCCGTGAGCTATAGAAGCCCTGAGACTTCCACCAAAAAGAAAGAGAGTCCAGCTCTTCAAATAATATGTTGCGTACAAGTTAATCTTTGCTTATAATCTCTTTGAGATTCCTAGTTGACGGAGCTGTGTTACTCCATCTGCCATCCAAAGAGAAGATCCTCAAGAAGCTTTGACGTTCACCCAGTCAACGGAAAATAAGATTCACTTTCCACCGCTATCTCAAGAACCCAGCACAAAACAAAGGGGAGATTCAAGTCTCAACATCTTTCCTCTCTTCTAGTCGGAGTGTAAATCTATTGTAATCTTTCATTTGATTCAAGGAAATTTTACAAGGAACCTTCTCCCGTCCAACAAGAGATGGCGACTCCGCTGGGGACAACTTTCTCTACTGACGAGCAAGTGGTGGCGCAAGGTGACGTCATCTGCATGGGGAAAACGGTCGAATCACTTGTGAAATTTGACCAGGCAAAGTATGAGGAGTTCCTCTCTTCCGGCTTCAAAAGCCCTAAGGCCCGGGCCTACCGCAGGGTCTCTATGGGGATTTGCCCCGAAGCCCGCTCTGAGATCCTCTCAGACGCGACTGGTGAGAAGGATGTCATAGCTAATCGCATCATGCGTAACGCTCGCGTCAACGTCTCTCCGGAGACCCGCGTGGTCAACGTTCCTGATGTCTAGCCAGCCCATCCTCTTCTTCAACGCCAGGTTACTGGGGGTTCCCTTCAACCCCCACGATGTAACCAGAACGCTGAACGGCGACAAAGGCGGCGTGCGCACCAACTACAAGTTGGAGCAACTGTTGGTCCAACAGAGATAGGACGCGAAGCTCAGACCGGCGACTCTTCTGTACCACATCAGACGCGTAAGGCCTGCGTTTGGCAACCTAAATATGAGATTCACCAAGTTTGCACTTCTGAAGCACCGCTTCCAAACGCCAACGCTAAGCTCGTGCCCCTTGTCAAAGGCACGAGACACGCGCTTCTATACATGGGGCCCAGCAGCCCTACGCTTCTCAAGCGTCTCTATCCAGACGCGATAATCAGCAACACGAGAACTGCGTCTCTTCTCAGCAGAGATGCCAGACTCGTGTTCCGAAGCCACGAAGCAAGAACTGCGTTCATGAGCCTTGCATCTCTGAACCTTGCGTCCCAACTGTGCAAAGCAGGGATGCCTCCCACCCTCGACAGTGCGAGGCTAATCTCTTCGATCCCCCTCCCAAGGATCTAAGGGATTATTTGACAAGGAAGAGAAGTGCTAATCGGATCACTTCATCGTGTTACTGCGAACGGCTTATCACAATGCTCTCTGAGTGCCGTTGCAGTTCAGGTGCAAGCCAGCAGTTTCTAGTTAGACAGCTGAATCTGATTTCCCGATCGGCTAAAAGAAATCGTTCCCACAGGAGGAGGATTTTCTCTAACGCTGAATACCCTGAGTCACTACAAATATGACGAGCAGGAGTAGGGGAAAGCAACCTGTGGTCAACTCCGATGAGTCTGACACAGAACCAGAAGGAGTGTACCGACATACTCGCACTCGGACTGGGGTAATTCCCCCGATTAACTACAGTGCCCTGGCTCGGGGCATTGAGGTAAATGACTCGCATTCTGCTATTGCAGAGTCACAGGCTTCAAACTCTTCTATAGAGAAGCAGGCCTTTTATATATGACAAAACACTCCCGAGGAGACAGCAAGGTGCTTGGAGCAGCAGGCCCAGGTCCAGAAGGAACAATTCGAGATGATTCATGCTCAACAAGAATCTATCGATTCCCTCAAGCAGATGCTGGCACAGTTGCTTGAAGACAAGAGGAAGTCAACCGACAAAGCCTCCTCTAAAAAGTCTAAAGGCAAACGAAAAGAGGAGAAAGCTCATCTTCTGTACATATTGAGGAGAAAGAGTAACCTACTTCTGGCTCGTCTAAATCCTCATCTCAGGAAAAAGACGACCGAGACCAGGGAAAGGTTCATTCTAAAAGAATGAATTAATTAGAGCAACGTCTTGAGGCCCTTACTAATCGGAAAGGCCTTCAAGAAGCAGGAGTGGTCCGGCCATATCCGGCTGAGTGGGATCCTATTCCATACCCTCCCAAGTTCAAAGCTCCAACCCTCCAAGCATTTGACGGCAAAGGGTCACCTAACCAACATATCTACTACTTTAAGTCTCAGACAGGGAATGTGGTAGATAACAGCTTGCACGTTTGTTCATCGGCACCCTAAAAGGGCTTGCCTTTGAATGGTTCATGAAGCTCCTGGAAGGCTCCATTAAAAATTAGGGCGATTTGGAGAAGCTCTTCCTAACGCGCTTCTTTGAAGACGACTCAGAGGTCACAATGCCTACTCTTTTGGCCACAAAGCAGCGAAAGGGAGAGTCTGTCAAATCATTTGTAGAAAGATTTTGGAATGTAGCGCTCCGATGTCCAAGCGGTATGACCCAGGTCACCCTGGTAGAAACATGTCGGCACAATCTACAAACTTCGCTCCCCGCCCAAATAGGAGTTGCCGAAAGCCGCATCTGGAAACAGTTGATCCAACAAGGTGAACAGGCTGAAGAAATTGTCGCCCGGGTTAGGGCAGAAGAAAACAAACCCAGACCCGAGAGGCCGACAAGGCGTGCGCCAGACGCATCCCTCCAAACAAAAAGGAAGGATAATTTGGCGACAGAGACCAAATCCCCCGTCAAACCTCAACCGGTCAAGGGAAGTGGCTCTTCAAGTCAGCCTCGCGCCTGCAAGCAGTATTCCTTCAAGGACGAACATGTTGACTCGCCGTTCAAGTTACTTAACAAGAGCAATAGACTGAAGCTTCCTGAAGCCAGACGTCCTGAAGAAGTCGGTAAAACCGATAATCCCAACTTTTGTCTGTATCATAGGATGTTGGGACACCCCACCAAGAGCTGTTATGTCTTCAAAGACATCCTTTAGGCTTTGATTGACGCAGAGGTATTAAAACTCCATCCAGAGTAGAAAAAATAACAGCCAATATGACATCATTCCTCCAGTTTGAAAGGCAACCTCAATCACCCTCAGGAGTAGTCCCCATCCCTAGAGGAGAGCTAAGAATGGTCAACATAGACCCTCATCATCAGCAAGAGAAGGGTCTTGTACCTGTTCCCACGCCTCAGGGAGAGGTTATGTGGGTTCATCCTGACCTTGTGGACGGCCAGCAATGGACCACTGTTACCAGCAGAAAGTCTAAAGGCAAAGCTAAAGCTTCGTCCTGTCATGTGGTGTGCGCTTCTTCCTGAGAAGCGGAAACTGATGTTCCCTCACTGACTGATTCAGAAGAGGAAACGATAGTCCTCACTGCAGATTCCAACCAATTTGTGGCGGAAACTCGTTCGGGTCAGTCATATTTGAAAAAGTATGATGAAATGGCGCCAACTCCTCCAAAAACCCGCTATGGAGTCAGCCAAGCCCTCCACAAAACAACCCATGGAGAGACAAAAAGAGCTTCGATTTTCTAAAGCTCTCTCAAAAAACATTATGGAAGGATCCATGACACCTTACCATTTTGACGTTTTGACTCAACTGGCCAATATCCCGGCCCGAATCACTCTTTACGAGCTCCTCAGGTTATCGAAGTCAACCAGAGAAGCTTTGCGAGAGGCTCTAGCTGACGCTGAAATCTTTATGACCCAGGTGTCGGTCGGATCACGGGAGGAAGATGTAGAGGATTGCCTCCACGCCTCCCAAAATACTCCCTGCATCACCTTCACGGCAGATGATATGCAGGTTAAGGGGAGACATGATCGACCCTTATACTTCACAGGGTATATTGGATCATCTGAGGTAAACCGCATTCAGGTAGATCCCGGGTCCGCATTGAGCATTATGCCTCACCGGGTTATGCAATATTTAGGGATCCTACTCACCGGTTGAGCGCTACCCAGACTATTATTTATGGGTTCAATGCCAATGGTACCCGTCCAATGGGGAAGATCAAGCTCAAATGCCAGATCGGGGACTTAAAGTCGAAAGTGACATGCTACGTGATCGATGCCGACACTTCCTACAATTTACTGCTGGGACGACCATGGATTCATCGTAATTTTATCGTTCCCTCCACTCTCCACCAAGTCATGAAATACATCGATGGGAGTGGAAAGGTACGAACGTTGATTGCCGAAAGGCATCCGTTCAAGGGAGTCGAGAACTATTTTATAGATTCTCTCCTGTATCAGGACTCTATGAAAACAAATGAAATCCCGCAACCAGAGGAGCCAGACTCTGGTAATGAAGTCGACACCGAGCCGGAAAAAGAAGAGTGCATGTGGGAACAAGATCCACTTGTAACGAGCATTAATAAGCTCGATGTCGATAACACCACCGATGATGTAGGCGGATGGTATATTAATGAAGAATTAGATTTGGCTTATTTCTCTGTGTTCGCTTCTGATTCAGTACCGTCAGACACTAGTACTGAAGTAGACGGTGACCCCTGGTCGGCGATGGATGCTTTAACATCATTGCATGTACCAGTGAAGTCGTCCTTCGAAACGCACCAAGATGCCGGCGATACACAAGAATCAGTATCATGGTTCCAGCAAGACGGAAAGGCCAAAAACTAATTCTTTTCGGACGAATTAAATCTGAACCGATATCCCGTAAAGAATCAAAAAGCTAGAAGGAACCTCCTCAGTTCGGTTATTATGAGCCAAATGCACTCAGAATGATGGAAAGCATGGGGTATGATCTGACAAACGGCTCAGGGTTGAATTTTGGCAAAGGAAGGAGAACACTACTCCAATCTTTTGTGCCAAAAGGAAAAACCCCTGATTATTATCATCAGACTCGCAGGGGGTTGGGCTATGTGTCAACTCCAATCTCATTAGCCTCTGACTCTGGAGAGTCATTATGCCGTGATTACTCTTCAGGCACGTCATCGTGGGAGTTAGATGTTAGTGTCGGCAACATCTTCAGAGAACTTGCAGTGAATATGGTTTCAATAAGCCACCTGGAAGACAGGGATGAAGAAATGACCCAATCTGATACAGATCCTTGGATCAAACACTTAAATGTTCTTTGGGATACTCGCTTTGAACAGCGCGAGCCACCCACAGAAGATAAGGTTGTTCAGATTAATCTAGGAGATGAGGCTAATCCTAAGCCTATCTTTATAAGCGAAAGCCTATCACCTTCTGAGAAAAAGGATATAATATCTCTTGTGCAAGAATATATAGATGTCTTCGCTTGGAATTACGAGGACATACCTGGACTTGATCCTCAAGTGGCTATGCATCGGCTCAACATTAATACGGACGTAAAGCCTGTCAAACAACAACAGCGACAGTTCCGTCCAGAAGTAATGGAAGCAATTCAATCAGAAGTCAGAAAACTTATAGACTCTGGCTTCATTAGGGAAGAATAACATCCTGATTGGGTAGCCAACATCATTCCTGTTGCCAAAAAGAATGGAAAGATTCGGATCTGCATTGATTTTCGTGATCTAAACGAGGCCTGTACCAAGGACGAATTCCCACTGCCAATCACAGATGTCATGATTGACAATACGTGTGGATTCGAGCGAATGTCCTTCATGGATGGATTTTCAGGGTATAATCAAATCAAATGTATCCCGACGATGAAAAACATACCTCTTTAAGGACACCGCTAGGGGTATACTGCTACACCATCATGCTCTTCGGACTAAAGAATGCATGGGCGACATATCAAAGGGCTATGAATGCTATTTTTCATGAACACATGCGCAAAATGATGGAATGCTATGTTGACGACATCGCAGTAAAAAGCCACGCCAAAGGTGATCACATAGCCGATTTAAAGGCTATCTTTGACATCATGCGGGCCCATCAATTGAAGATGAACCCCACCAAATCCTTCCTGGGGGTGGCCAGCGGCAAGTTCCTAGGGTTTGTGGTGACTTCCACAGGAATTCGTTTGGACCCAGAAAAGATCCGTGCTATTCAGGAGATGCGACCTCCACAAAATCTTAGAGAACTCAGGGGATTGCAAGGACGATTGGCATACATTCGAAGGTTCATCTCGAATCTCTCTGGAAGATGCCAACCCTTTACCAAATTAATGAAGAAGGGTGTCTCATTCATTTGGGACAACGCTTGCCAGCAAGCATTTGAGGAAATTAAACAATACCTCACACAACCACCCGTCCTTACAGCTTCGATGTCTGGAAAACCTTTCCTGATATACGTCTGAGTAATGGATCATTCTTTAGGAGCTTTACTAGCCCAAAACAATGATCAAGGATGAGAGCAAGCGATCTACTATTTGATTAGAACAATGATCGGAGCCGAACATCGATACAACCCGATCGAGAAGGAATGTTTGGCATTGGTGTTCGCTGTTCAGAAAATGCGACACTATTTGGTAGGCCAAACTACTAAACGTCATATCAAAGGTCAACCCCTTGAGGTTACTCATGACAAAGCCATCATCGTTAAATGGCCGATTGACAAAATGGGTCATACTACTGTCCCAATATGAAATGTACTTTTTACCACAAAAAGCCATAAAGGGACAAGCCGGTGGCGGATTTCCTGGCTGAACATCCAGATCCGAGGGCGGCTGAACTTTACGATGATCTCCCAGACGAGGTCGCTGAAGTCTGCCTGACCCAGACATCTTTTGAAAGACAAGTGTGGCAACTTTTCTTTGACGGTGCATCGTGAACAGGCCCAAAAGGACATATAGTAGCAGGAGTAGGCGTAGTACTCGTCTCCCCACAGAACTATGTAATTCCTCGAGCCGTTTCGTTAACCGAGCCTTGTTCCAACAATGTAGCGGAGGACAATGCCTTTTGATTGGAATGCAACTCGCCGATGAGATTGGCGCTAAAAATCTCAAAGCATATGGTGACTCTAAACTCATCGTCAGCCAAGTTCGCGAGGAGTATGAAGTCAGACATGAAGATCTAGTATCCTATTACAACGCGACTGTCCACATGGCCGAGAGGTTCATAAACTTTGACATCGACCATGTACCACGCAAGCAAAACACGCATGCAGATGCGCTGGCGTCTCTCGCTGCCTCTTTAGCCCTTCCAGCTGGAGTAGTAGAGAAAATATTTATCCACAGCCACGACCTGTATTGCCCGAGAATTGCTCCTGAGGATTACCAGAAGCCAATGAGAGATTGTCGAGTCAAAGAAGCTCTTGAATCGTCAACCGGCCCAGAGCCTAGAGACTGGCGATTCCCTTACATTGATTATGTCTTGTACGGCATTTTGCCTGATGATACTAAAGAAGCGGCTGCCATTAGAAGGAAAGCCCCAAAATTTTACTATAATGCGATCACGCGAACATTGTATCGTCGATCGCATGATGGGATCTTGCTTCGCTGCCTATCACAAAAAGAGGCACAGAAGGTATTGAAAGAGGCCATGGCGGCACGTGTGGAGCCCATCAACCTGGCCAAAACTTGGGGATCGACTCTAAAGGTTGGGATATTATTGGCCTAAGATGATCTCTGACGCCATCGCCTATGCCAAAAGATGTCACGCCTGCCAAGTGCATGGCGATTTCATCCATCAAGCACCAGGGTACCTTCACTCTACAACTTCTACCTGGCCATTTGAGATGTGGGGAATGGATGTAGTTGGCCCCATCAGCCCACCGTCATCAAAAGGACATCGGTTCATTTTAGCCATAACCGATTACTTTTCTAAATGGGCTGAGGCCATTCCGTTGAAGGAAGTAAAGTCCTCTGATGTGATCAAATTCCTTAAACATCACGTCATCTGTCGTTTTGGTGTACCTCGGCGAATCGTCCATGACAATGGACCCCAGTTCGTCAGTCATGCTTTCCAGAGGTTCTGCGCTAAGTTCTGAATCCAGAGTGTGTCCTCAACGGCATACTACCCCACTGCAAATGATCTCGCAGAAGCTTTCAACAAAACCATTGGCAAGCTTCTCAAGAAATTTGTCTCGAAAAGTCAGCGTGACTGGGACGATAAGTTAGGTGAATGTTTATGGGCCTATCGCACGACTGTTCGAACCCCAACTAAAGCTACGCCATTTTCTTTGATATATAGGTGTGAAGCCGTGCTTCCACTAGAAATTCAAATCCCATCTCTACATGTCTCCTTGACAGCGGAGATGACAAATGAGGAGAAGCATCGACAGCGACTCCAAGAATTGGAGGCCTTAGATTATAAACGTCTGCAGGCCCAACAACAAATCGAGCTCTACCAAGCCCGGATTACCAGCGCCTTCAACAAGAAAGTTAAGGTGTGAACTTTCAAGAAAGGTGACCTTATTTTAGCCGTCAGAAGACCTATGGTGATGACACATAAGACAAAAGAAAAATTCCAGCCTAAATGGGAAGGACCATTTGTAGTAAAGTCAGTCTACTCAAATGGAGCATATCGCCTCATAACTTCAAAAGGCGATACACTCATGATGCCGATCAACGGCAGGTTCCTGAAGAAGTACTATCCTTAATAGTACTCTTCCTCTGATCAAGTTAAAATTACACCTCTGATCAAAGCTCCAGATCTAAGAAAAGTTTCTTTCTTTATTAGGTCACATCACGGTAGATCGGTGACGAACTAATCGGGCACTGACTGTACCGTGATACATGATGTCAATATTGGTAAATAAACGAAAGGTGAAACTTGGGTTTTAATATTGCTCTCTTCATTAACGTCCGGCGCCTCCGATGGCTAAGGGCAGAGGAAAATGTTAGCTTCTAAGCCCAACATAATTCTTCGACAACTGACCATGCTGAGGGGAATAGCATGGCTAGCCCAACTCAAACGGTAGTTGATAAAGGCACCTCAAATCCGTTGATAGCTGAGGGTTTGCTAAAAATCCTAAGTTGGTTAGTTCCACTCTCTCCTCCAAAATCCCTTACTAATTCTCATACACAGAATGGTAGGTCTACAAAATACAATCATTGCTACATTAACAATATACCTCTGGTAATGAAAATTTTCAATACTCCCTATCGAGTACAAACCTTACTTGTCAACCCTATATGGAGTAGCAAGCCTTCAAATTTGTCAGGTTAACACTACACCTCTGATATTTTTTTTAAATTCCACTTGTCATTCTCATCAGTAGAATGGCAGGTCCTTAAATTGCTCCAATCTCGAGCACAACTCTGTCAAGTTAATACTACACCTTTGATAAATTACTGTTAAGTTTCACATTACACTTCTAACAGTGATTAAGTTGCTGCCAAGTTCAATACTAAACCTCTGACAGCCACTTCCCCTCAGGCTTCCGTATCGAAGCTGACATGGGCGATGCTAAGTTTAACATTACACCTCTAGCATCCAGGTCATTTCTAAGTTCAACAATACACCTATGGCCATGACTTTCCCTCGGACTTCCTTGTCAAAGTCGAGATGACCAATGCCAAGTTCAAAAATTATACCTCTAGCATTATCTCACTGCCAAGTTAAACATTACACCTATGACAGTGACATTTTCAGTCTTCCCAAATGAAGCTGGAACACTCTTGAGTTATGTTAACATCACACCTCTGGCTCACACCCTTGTCGAGTTAACATCACACTGCTGACAAGACTATATTCAACCCGTTAAGTTAATATCACACCTCTAACGGAAAAAGACCTCCTAGATTCCCCTTGAGTCTGGTCTCACTTGTTATTCTCATCAACCGAATAACAAGTCCACTTAAAAATATTGTTAGGTTAACATTACGCCGTTAATAGTATTTTCATTAAATCTCCAGCTGAGTCTTAGTCAAGTTAACACCAAACCTCTGATGAAAACACATCCTCCCTGGGGGCACAAATTTCACTTGTCATTCTCGTTTATAGATTGGCAGGTCCACAAGAATTATCTTACTTCTGTCAAGTTAATATCACACCTCTGACAGCATGGGTGAATTTCTGAAACAGGATTTTCTACAAACTTGGACTTGTTAGGAGTATTATCATATTCTTAGCTATTCATCTGATTTTCAATACAAAAAGGGAATTCAAGACAATAGAAGAAGACAAGGAAAAAGTGTCGCTTTTATTTATACATGAAAGTGATACAAAACGCTCTCTTATACAATAAGATTGAGTGTTATAATACAGGAGTACAAAAGAAGTCCCTCTCTCAGTTAAAGGTTGCACTCACTCCCTGAAGCATTCTCAACACTCCAAATACAAGATGTTTGGAAGGGCGCCAAGGAAAGGCTGTGCACTATGGTAATGATCGGATACTGATTACATCATAATGCATGACGTAAACATCGAAGGAGTCCATCATTGACCAAGAACAATGGTGTTTCTTGAGGTCGAAATGCAGCAAAACCTTTTGATTCCACCTGATCAACTGATATAGGCCATGATCCTTCGTTGATGAACATCTCTTTCACCAGAAAGTTATCTAATGAAAATGAATTTTTCATCGATGTCACTTCTGGGGTAAGATTGGTGAAGGGAGGATTCGAGACCTTACAGGTGACGTCCTCTTTCCAGTGACCTGCAAGAGGACCATACCCACCACCATATCCACCGCCATACCACTGTGACCATGGCGAACCTGGAAGCATGACTGGTGCATCATGTCCAATGAGGTCTCGGCGGATGTCAAATCCTCGTCTCCTATAAACACGAGCCGTGACTTCTACTCCAATGATCGACCATCGAACAAGTTCGCTGGCCGATATATTCTCCCAAGGGCCAGTGAATATGTGAAAGGATGATTGAGGCTATCTACGAGAAGTAAAAAACCAGAAGGTTAGAATCCTGAAATAGAAAGATTGAAGAACAGACGCGGCTATAGCTGTAGACTTCAGACGCAGGGATGACCCACGCAGGAAGTCAAAATTCTGTTACGATAGAAACAGACGTGATCAAAGTTGTGGACTTCGAATATATATAGACTTGGACGCGGTCTAATTTTAAGACCTACGTCTAAAATATAAGACGCGAAGAGAACCAGACGTGAAAATTGCCACATCCTTGTTTGAGAAACAAGGGTTGCTACATTCAAGTCTGAAGCATTCGGCCAGAATTAAAATTCTTCTAAGTCAACAGCCTCGAACACGAGCTCTATATGTAAAGCTCGCGTCTCACGGTCCAAATGCAAAGTCCATCACACTTGCGTCCAGGGGATCTTGAGTTCGAGTACAAACTCGATCAACTCGCGCTTCATCAAGAAGCCTAAAAGGCGCAACTTTCAAATTATGAGCGCACCAGTCAGGCTTCAAGAGAAGGCCAAGAAGGTGAATTTCTTCAAGGGACAGCAAAACTGAAACTCAGCTGGATCGAGTATTTCATGGCGGTCAAGTGATTCCTACCCGCAGAATAACCCTTTAAAGGTTGAACTTTCTGCATCAAGGAGCGGATATAAAAAGTACTCAGCGGGATGCTTTTTGATCTTGAAATCACTTGACAGTGATAATCTTCTGGAAAGATTAAAGAAAAGCATGAAAACTTTGGGTCTTCGCTGTCCATGGGGGCAAGTCCCATTGAAGGAAGAAGGTGAAATCCCTCAGAGCGCCTGCTCTTGAGGGAAAACAGTCTGAGCAATAGACTGTTAAGGGGGTGAGGCCTATTTATAGGCAACCCATAAGGCCCGTAATTAATGGCGCAATAATCAGAGCCATCGGCCTTAATTCCCGCACAAACGTTAAAGCCCAATAAAGAGCTGACGCGTGTGTTGCCGTTTTGGAAACGTAAAGGGCACAAATCCCCAGTTGTCAACGCCGATCTGGCATTTAAAGGTATTAACGCCAAAGCCTAATGAAGGGCTGACGCGTGGATTGCCGCTTCGGGAAACATCGGAGGACATAAATCCCCAATCGTCAACGCCGATTTGACATTTAAAGATCTAACAAGATCTTTAAGACGAGCTGCATGTAACGCTTGGGAGGTTGCGTCAAGCGCAGACTCAAAGATCGCGTCCTGAAACCCGCGTCCCTTCATAAACCCAAGGGCTGCGTTCCTATCATTTCTACTAAGAGACTTTTTATCGCATTTCTAAAAGTGATTCAGAACCGCGTTTCCTCAACGAATTGGATCTTGAGTCCGCATTAACTTGAAAGCTGCATTCCGAAACTTACGTCCTCAACAAAGAAGGCCTATGTCATTCATAGGAAGCCCGGAACTACGTCTCCATTGCGATATGACAGTTGTGTTTTTATTATAAACTCAAAGTAGCTTGAGTTTGCGCCTTGTCAAGAGTCCAGAGACGCGTTTCTACTGAGCCAATGCCGCGTCCCCATCAATTAGCTGGGATCCAGGTATCAGTTTTTTTGAAGCGCTTAAGGTCGCGTCTCCACTGCATCCTAACAGAATAAAGGGCCGCGTCTATGGATCTGCGTCCTTTCATAAATATGGAGGCCGTGTTCCCTTTATTGAAGAACGCAAATTCACGTCTCAGAATAATGCCTTGTTGTCTCTAAGCCTGAGCTGCATCTTATCGAAGACCCGTGCGTCTTCCTTGATAAGCCTGAACGGCGTCCCCATTAATGAATCACAGCCACGTCTTTATCAAAAAAGAGATTCTGCGCGTCTCTACGGCGCCCCATTAGCGGGTCAGAGACGCGTTTCCCAGAACCGCGTCTCCATTATAAATTAGAACCGCGTTTTCCCTCAAGAACTCAGTTTAACCTGAGCTTATTATTCATGGCCGACTAAAGACTACAGTCAAGGGTTGCGGCTATAAAATTGGGTTCATCTACAGCAAGCAAAAAAAAACGTGAAATGGAGCAAAATTCTGAAGACTTTTATTATTTGATTCAAAAATGGTAAAAGTAATACAGACACTCTTGATAAGTAGAACAAAAAAAAAGGGAAGGAAGGAGTCTAATAATCTTGCTTCGCCAAAGAACGGATTTGTTCTCAGAGACGATGCATCTCGTGCTGACGTGTCTTCTCAGCCTCCATTAAAGCTTGGACTCGCAACTCCTCCTCAGACAAAAACCTCTTCGCAGCTAGTTGTGCTCGAAGGGACTCCAGTCTGGAGGAATGAGCAGAAAGGTTCTCTTCAGCCTGTATCTTGACAGTTTCCAGCTCCTCCAGCCTCTTCCTACCAGCGGCAAGCTTCTGCTCATTGATTTCAATCAAGGCTTCTGCCTTGGCTATGGTAGCTCGAGCTGTGGCAATAATCTGCTCTGCGCTCTGTATGACGATTTCAGATTCCTTCGAATTACCAATCAACTTTTGGTGGTCAGCCTGGAAATACTGGAGATGGCGGGTCTCTTCAGATATTTGTTCATCCATCTCCTTTCGCTCATGTTCTCAAGCAGCAAGAAGTTTATCCAAAGTTGTCCGAGCCTCGTCTACTGAACAAGCATTTTCCAGGGACTTGAGCTCTTTCAGATAGGTTCCCAGCTTCTCCACCAGCATCAGGCATGCCCTAGCCTGCGAAGGACTCTCAGTATGACCGATGTTCTCGATCTGATTTTCAAGAAGTATTCGGGCAAACTCGAAAGAGCTGCCCCCAGAAAGGATGAGGTCAATGCAAGATCGCATGGAAGCAAAAAATTACTGCACTATTTGACGTGCTAGCTCTTCCATGATATCATTAGCTGGAGAGAACTCTGCTGATGTACTCTTGGACCCCTTTCCATGATAGGACGAGAAACGGGAATCGGTTCATGTTGCGCAGGAGTGAAGTCGACGATAGGTTCCTCAGATGCTGAGATGGTTACCGATACCTCCGGGGCAGTTATTGTCGTAGCGGCCTCTACGGCGACTGAAGTGACAGCAAACCTGGCAACATCAGGTTCCTCGGTCGAGGTTTGAACTGTACTGCCTTCTGCATCAAGGTTTGTCGTAAGATCCTCTACCTGAGCTACCCCAGCACTCTCTGCAAACCACCAAAACATCAACCATGACAATAAAAAGGAGAAAAATTCAATGCGTCAATATCCTCTTACCAAGCTGAGGATCTGAAGATGGCGAATTCCTGGGCAGATCTTGTAGGGTTGAGGCTTCCCCAACCTTAACGATTGCACTTTCCTAAGGCATCCCGTAATAGGAGCCTCAGGGCCCTCTTGCTGGGCAAGCTCTTGAATCATCTCTTCAATATGAGAAGAGGTGGTGGCCTCACCGTCGACAGCCAGCCCTGAAAATTAAAAGTAAATGTCAGAACCCTTCCCTAGCTAAAAGAGAAGCCGGTTCGAAAAGACAAGGAGAGTACCTTCAGTAGCAGCAATCGTTTCTATTGGTGAAACCGTCACAGGGTCATACCCTTATATCTCTTCCTCCGAAATATGTGAAAATTTGCTCGAATCAGGAAGAGCGGATTCGTCGCCAAAATCTACTTCTTCGCCAGAATAATATCCATGTTCGTCAGACGACTGATTGTAGTTCATTTTTGCATCATCTTCCACCTCTTTACCATGCATAATATCAATAAAAATCTGTTTTTTACTCTTTTTCTCTCTATTTTTGCAGGTCCATATTTTAATGGAGAGAGGCCCATAAATCCATGTAATTAGCAAAGAATTAAAGGGGATTAATTCAAAGCCCAAAAGAGAGCCCAAGAGTTGAGCCCAAGATCTAGAATCACCCACGCATCCAGTCAGCATTCTAGAAGATCCACGTGGCTAACAACCTGCAACAAACTCGCAACAGAAATCGTTGGCGCAACGGCCAAGATTCTGCCGCGGAAACGCGGCTCTGGCCGCGGATCCGCGGCAATTATCTGGACGTTGAGCCAGCGATTGATCCCCAACCTTCTGGATTCTGGAGCCTTCTCCTCTGAGGCCTATAAATAGACCATCAGGGCCAGTGAGAGAAGGAGAGGAGAGAAGAGAGGAAAGAGCTTGTAATTTTAGTTTTTCTCTAGGTTTTATTGCTCTTAGTCTTCTTCTTCCTCCTAGAAATTCTGCAAGAGAGAGATAGTGAGAGAGTGAAAGCTTGTAATCAAGGGGGGACAACTTGAAGCAAAGTAAGGATTAATCCAATCTACTTTCTCTTCTTTTGTAATTTCTAGCGCTTTTCATTACTTGCTTTATTTCCTTCAAGCTTTACTTTCATAGCATGATGTCTTGTTGCTTTCTCTTTATTGTAATGGATAGCTAACTTCTTCTAACATGACTAGCTAACAACTAATCTTGCTAACTTCTAACTCTTGGGTGAATGCTAATTCTTAATCTTGCAAATGTTGAGTCTTTTTCATCCCCAATGGGTTACTTTCATTCTTGGCAAACTCTTGCTGTAATTCTCCATATGATTCATGTGTGCCTCATTTAGAGCCTTGTCTTAGAACAAGTGCCTTGATGGAACATGGAGATGGAACACCAAACATATGCTATTTGTTGTACAACTTTCTTACTTCAATGCTAACTTGTTGTATGGCCTTGAATGTCTAATGAATTTTGTATCTTCTTCCTTAGCATCCCTTGAGTGACACTCCCCGATTCCACCATGAAATTCTATCTTGAGAGCCGATGAAATCAATGAGGCTACAAGACAAGTCCAAGATGATCACCCATCCATCAAAGGGGAAAGTAACTTGACCAACTAGCAAGACAAACACTTGCTGATGAATCAACATGAGGCATGCTTCACCCTAACGGAGATTAGTAAGTTAGCGAGTTAGTAAGGTTAGCTAGTCATGGCTTTTTCCATTCTACAAGTCTTTTGCAAGTTTTCTCTACTTTAGTTTTCTTCCTAAAAGCAATTCTTGTTTTCAAATTCTTTTCATTCTCTTTTCATCGTTTTTACTTTCATGTACAAAATCACAACCAATTCTTTCACCTATTTTTCCATGTCTTTTTCATTCTTTTGAAACAAAGAAGAACTTTCGTTTGTCTTTCTTCAACATCAAACCGTAAAGCTTCCATCGTGAGCTCTCCTTGTGGATTCGACCCGTATAGCTTATGCTACTACGGTGATTTGGAAAGGAGTACATTACACATTGTGAATACACTTCGGAGTGATTAAGCACCTAAGGTTGACTCTAAACCTTCTCTCTTTTGTTGAATATCTGTGCGAATTCTACTCCGCTACTCCTCTTTTCCTTATCAAATTTTTGATCGTCTCGGCAACGACGCCAAAAATTTTGATCGTGGGCGGAACTAACACTCAAAAATGCGTATTATATGAAATCAATGAAAAGCTCGAATGTGCTAATGTACCCTCGATACTTTCGTTATAGCATTGGCTTAACGGGTCGAATCCACAGGGAAGGGAGGCGATAGAAGCATTGACAGTCTCTATTCACGTCAGTTGTTAACACTTCTTCTTTGTTGAAAGAATGAAAAGAAAGTGAAAAAGAAAAGGAAAAGGAAATCCAGAATGTGGTAGGTGAGGAGAGCGATGAAAACAGCGATGTGAAAACCAAATAGAAGAGTGGTTTGGAAAACGAATAGAAAAGATGGAACAAAGGTAAACTAAGAGGATGGTGAAAACATCGATAGACAAATAGTAAAAGAAGCTTGGAAATTGTTTCTAAAACAAGCTAAAAGAAAACTCATGGCTACTAACTACTAAATGCTCCACTAACCATGCTAACCTCTTCGAGATAGTTGCCTCACATTTTGATCCTCGGCCATCACAATCCTTGGCTCCAAGAGACGGTACAAAGCATCGCTCATGGATGGTTCATCACATTCAAAACATTGCATCAAGAACAAGCTAATACAAGCATCACTCATTACACTACTAGCATGAAATGAAAGAGCATGAAATAAAAGAGAGTTAACTTGGTTAGCAAGTTAGCAAGTTAGATGTTAGAACCATCATCTTTGGCCATCAATGGCTCTTGCAAGAACAAGGCCTTGTAGAGGCAACCCGATTCATGTGGATTATAAGTAAGTGGTTAGATGGTTAGTGGTTAGTAGTTAGATTGCCATGAGAAGAAAAGTTAGCAAGAAATAATGTAGAAGGTGAAGGAGATTACATTGGAAGAGAAAGGAGGCATCTTTACATAGAGTGTCACTCTCTATTACATCAATCCCTTGCTTTCTCTCTCTCTATGAATCACTCAGCCCTACTACAATGATCTAAAAAGAAAAGAAAATACAAGAAATGAAGAACACTCACCTATACTACTCCTAAAATTTGCACCTACTCCTAAAAATGAAAACTGCTTGCGTTTTGGCCAGAGGCAGGGGTATTTATAGGCCTCAGAAGCATCCAGAAGACGAGACGGGGCCACGCGTCAAAAATCGACGCGTGGCTCCACTATTTTGCCGCGGAAACGCGGCTATTGCCGCGTTTCCGCGGCAATAGTAGGGAGATGGGTCCCTGGATTTCTTCCGGGGCTCCGTCTGGCTTCGAGAATGTGCAGGGTATATGCTGTTTCTGGTAATTTCGCCCGAATATTCGTCTGACATGTGCAGGAGGCTAGGTTCAATGAATCTTCTAGATAATCCTTGGCTTGGCCTCCAAGTAATGCGGGATTAATTACCATAAATTGGGATGAATTAGGCTCTTATTCGATCTTTGCCCTTGGACTTTGGATCTACCTGCAATTAAGACCAAAACACGATTTAGACGACAATTTATTCATAAAGCGGTGAGAGAATGCGACATAATAATGCAGAATTGTAGACTAATCACACCCCCACACTTATTCTTTTGCTCGTCCCGAGCAAAACAAGAAAAGAAAAACTATACTACAGACGAAGATGACAATTCAACACAAGTACGCCCAGCAATCGAGGCTTTACTGCTGAGCACCCCATTAGTAGGACTGGGATCAACAGTTTGTGAAGTGGGCATCAATACACTGGGAGACCCAGGCTGTTGTATTTCAGCCCTCCTCTCATAAACTGAAGAAGGCCCAGGCTGGGTTCAAACTCCTAGGATTTCAATGTTATCCCTCCCTATCAAGTCAACTTCGCGTTGCTCAACCCCTTCAGTTGTGACGGGTTCATCTGCAAATTCCCCTTCTTCCAGGATCATAGGGCCCCTACTACGTAGATCGTGAGGACGAAGAAGGGGAATCTCCTCTCCTCCTCTTCCTCCCTCTGCTCCTCAATACCAGAAGGGACTACCTTAGACATTGAAGCTTCAGCCTCCTAGTCTCTCCTAGCCTTCTTCGGAATAGGCTCACCCTTGGAAGTAGAGTCATGGGAATGCTTGGACACAGCCTGCCGACTCTTTTTAATGGGCTACTCTTTGGGTGCTACTGCTCTCGGTCCCACCCCAGTTTCCCCTCCTGCTTCTTTCTCGGTTGCCTGGTACTCCTCTATACCTCGGGCGCGTTTGTTGGACTCCAATTTGTCCTTATAAGTCGCCTTGATGCTCTTGATGCATGAGATATTTATTGAGAAACCTGACATCTTGCTAGCTAGGGAGTACCAAGTACAGAAGCTAAGGCTAGTGTAACAGTTAGGCGTCTTGTGAGGTAAGCTGAAAATAGCTTTTGTCCCTCCAGCCACACTATAATACCATGCCCGAGCACCTTCAAACAAATTCCCGCTGAAGGAGAGTTTGGCATTGGGGTTACCGACATATAATTGGTCATAGCCGAATTGTCGAGCAAAACGGCTGAGCATATAAGGCTCGATCGTACATGAGTTCCCTTGCTAAAAGAGCAGATGCCCTGGCTGAATATTAATTAGCCGCCAGAAGACTCCCGATGGCAACCTTGTGAAATCATCTGGTCCCGCAAGGTCGGCGAATTTATCCCTGTAAGATGCCCCGGCAATCTCGGGAAAGCAACGGTCGAGATGATAGTTCGAAGCGTTCAGAATACATTTCCAAACATAGAACATGTAGTAGCAAGACCAGCTTGAGTTCTCCAGCCTCTGCACAAAAGGGACAAACCCTCGGATGGAGGCACCGCCGTCATCAGTGAAAGGCAGTGCATAACGTACCAAGCCATCAAGTACGTATATGGAAGCTCAATCCTGGGGTTAGGAGTCTTTACTCTTGGCCTTCCCTCCGAGTCAACCTCTGGTCTGCCCTTGGAGTCGAGAATGGCTTCCACTGGCACAGGCTCTTAACCAGAGCCCGTAATCCACTTTAAATTCTAGCCACCATTGCTGGAAGGAGGGCGACAGACTTGCCATAGGCTAACAAGACCGCCTGGTACACCACATCGGCGAGAATTACTTCATGTGGCAGTGTTGGCACCATGTGGCGCTTCAGCCATAGCATGAGAAAGCCCGCCAATAACGCTCGGTCAGAAATGGGAACTCGGGCTTGATGATGAAAACTTTCAAAGACCGTATCAGGTTTGAAAGTATCTTTATTTGACTCCGTGGTGTAAGAGCTCGCAAAGGCGTCAATCCTCTCAGCAATTTCTTCATCAGTACTAGGAGCCAGAATGGTCACTGGGTGATCTTTCTCAGTTATACCGTTGAATAGGTAACTCGCCCAGGACATCTGCTTGACACCCCTGGTTCTCCAGGAGGTTATTTGACCGCAAACGTGAAAGTGACACAACACTTCCCAGTATATGTCTCATATACTTGAGGGCTCTCCTTCTTCAAGAGATGAAGTTCTTCAGAAGTCGGAACGTATTCTTCGTAAGGGGCGTCTCCCATAACAAGCCCCGAAACTTCATACAGCTCATGAAGAGCGAGCCCCATCTCTCCGGCTGGAGTAAAAAATGTCCCCGTCAAAGGATTATAATGCTCCAGGATGCCGTAGAAATTATAGGAACTTTGCGGGAAGTCATATTGCACAGCCCTGACCGAGTGGTATAGCCTCACCTGTTCCAGCAGAGCTCCAAGCTCGACAAGGACAAATCCAACCATCTTGCCCCACCAGGATCTGTCAAAAGAATGAACCCACCCGAGTGGGCGGAAGTCAACGGGAAAATCACCCCTAACCTTCATGAACTGATTGATGAAGGTAGTGCCAAGCTGAGGGGTTTTCCCTCTCGGATACTCAGATCTGACCAATCTGGGAAATAAACCAAAGATCTTTTCCCATGGCCAATAGAGTATATTCCTTTGGCACCTAGTATGCCGAGAGAGACACCGGAGACAAATCAGGAAAGATCCCATTCCATCGCACGGTGAATAGACATGTGCTGAAGATAAGATAGAGGATACATTCTCTCCATATTGGGAAGAAAGAACCTCCTGTCCCCTATCTGACGGAGCCACTTATAATCTCCGTCATGAGAAGTCCTATCATCCTCGTCGATGTCATCACCAAAGAAGAAGACAGGCTTCTGTAATGGAGTGCGCGAATCCGTCTCAAATACTCCGTCAGAGATAATTTCCCGGAGGGTCATCATACTAGCCTTGGAGATCTTCTCCTTTCACTCCTTCGACTTACCAGTAGTCACAGGAGCAGTTTTTTGCAGCACAAAGGTCAGGTTATGATCAGCACCGCCTACATGCCCAAAGTGGCACTTTTTGGACAAAGGGTTGGAGGAGTATCGTACTACAAAGAGAACATCACTTAATCAGAAATCTGAAATAAAATGATTAAGTGTTTGAGACTCAAACGCAGGAATGAATCCAGACACGGAGATTATCAAAATCTGCGTCCAGATTCAAAGAACGCGAGATTAGCATGAAGCCCCACACTTTAAAATCCATGACTTAGGAAAATTTCTAAGTATCGGACTCAGACACGAGATTCATTAAAACTTGCGTCTGATCTTATAAGACGCAAGGGTCGTACGAAGTCTGCGTCTGAACTCCCCATACTTAGAAATATCTGAGCATTGAGTCCAAAACGCAAGGCCCAACGAGACCCTACATTCAACAAACAGATACGGGCTCAAGTGGATAAAAGATGCAGAGGTCGTCAAACCTGCGTCTTGTCTATCAACTCAAGAACCGCGCCTGAAGATCAAACACGGGCAGGAGCCCACTTTGGCGGTTCACATTCAAAAGGGACTTAAGAGTTAAAAGAACTCTGTAAGCCCCTTCAATGGCAGAAACCAAATCCGATGGTTTTATTACCTGAAATAGGGGCTTCCTTATAGAGGAAGCACCCATATGGGTCTCAGGAACAACAGCATTCGAAGATGAAACAGTATGCTTAGCTTTTAGTGCCATTGCAGCCGTGGAATCGGTGTTAAAGATGGTAGAAACGAGAAGAACAAAGCCTCGAGCTTTCATTAACCCTAAAAGGCCCAACGAAGAAGAAGAGTCTAATGATGACTCTTGAAAGACTGTTGTCTTTTATAGGCACAGCGATTCGCAGAGATACGCGGTGCTTGGCTCGACGCCTAATCCCTGCCTGACGCGAGGCAAGCATATTAAATGCAGCGCGAAATTCGCGCGCCAAAAAGAAGATGTCCCCTCAAATTTACTGGACATGTGGCAACGCGCCCACGACACGGATGCGTCTTCAACAGAAAAAATCGCGTCCCTCCGAAGGTCGTGCCTTTTTTTAACCAAGCCAAAGCTGCGTCACTTCATAGAACGACAGCCGCGTCTTCATCCCAAAAGACGCATCGCGTCTTTAAAGCAGCATAACCCCTGCGTCTGCAAGACTTGCATCCAGTCCTTGCTTCTGCAATTCAGTTCAACAGTACACTGGCACAAGCAGATGACTGTTACCCCTGGTTCAAAGTATACCAACAACAAGCTCAGAGCACTGGGGAGGTCTAGACTGTGTATCTAGACACTCGCCACGATCATTTCTGGCGACTTCAAAGGGTTCCACAGTACACTCACGAAGACTATATTCTAGACAAGATCAAGCTCAAAGCATCTCAAATGATTGTCAGTCCAATCAAGAGAAGAATGAATTCAACTAAAGTCTAAAGTATTTCGAAATCCGTCCCAGTCAACCGTAGAATATCGAAAACTTTGGAGGGGGTTCTGTAGGCTGTCTAAAAATCACTGAAGACAAGTCATCAAAAAGCAGAGTCCAAACTCTAGACGCAGGACTAATCATAGCCATCATTGTAGCACCAAGACGCGAGGATCTAAACCCGCGTCTCAGCATCATTGCAGCATCAAGACGCGAAGGTCGAAACCCGCGTCTCAGCATCACTGCAGCACCAAGACGCGAGGGTCGAACCCGCGTCTCAGCATCACTGCAGCACTAAGACGCGAGGGCCGAAACCCGCGTCGCAGTATCATTGCAGCACCAAGACGCAAGGGTCAAAACCCGCGTCTCAGTTATAACTGCCCTTATTATGGGTTCAATCACTGCCCACATAACGAGGAAGTTACCCCCATCATGGAGCGTTTTTAGGGGGCACGTTCACTCCTAAAACCTCTATAAATAGCCCCGCTTGCTATTCAGAAGGGGTCGGTTGGTTGATCAGATAATTCTTGGAGAGGAACTTGGCCCGTGAGCTATAGAAGCCCCGAGACTTCCACCAAAAGAAAGAGAGTCCAGCTCTTCAAACAACTTGCTACGTACAAGTTAATCTTTACTTATAATCTCTTTGAGATTCCTGGTTGATAGGAGCTGTGTTACTCCATCTGCCATCCAAAGAGAAGATCCTCAAGAAGCTTTGACGTTCACCCGGTCAACGGAAAACAAGATTCATTTTCCACCGCTACCTCAAGAACCCAGCATAAAACAAAGCAGAGATTCAAGTCTCAGCATCTTCCCTCTCTTGTAGTCGGAGTGTAAATCCACTGTAATCTTTCATTTGATTCAAGGAAATTTTACAAGGAACCTTCTCCCGTCCAACATGTATGACAATTTCAGATTCCTTGAAATCGCCAATCAGCCTTGGTGGTCAGCCTGGGAATGCTGGAGATGGCGGGTCTCTTCAGTAATTTGTTCCTCCATCTCCTTTCGCTCATGTTCTTGAGCGGTGAGAAGCTTACTCATAGTTGTCCGAGCCTCGTCCACTGAGCGAGTATTCTCCAGGGACTTGAGCTCCCTCAGATGGCTTCCCAGCTGCTCCACCAGCATCAGGCATGCCCTAGCTTGCGAAGGACTCCCAGTATGACCAATGTTCTCGATCTAATTTTCGAGAAGTATTCGAGCAGACTCGAAAGAGCTGCCCCCAGAAAGGATGAGGTCAATACAAGATCTCATGGAAGTAAAAAATTGCTGCACCATTTGACATGCTAGCTCTTCCATGATGTCATTAACTGGAGAGAACTCTGCAGATGTACTCCTGAACTCCCTTTCCATGATAGGGTGAGAGACGGGAATTGGTTCATCTTGCGCAAGAGTGAGGCCGACGATAGGTTCGTCAGGTACTGAGATAGTCACTGATACCTCCGGGACGGATATTGTCGTAGCGACCTGCACTGCACAGGAGTAACAGCAAACTTTGCGACATCGGGTTCCCCGGTCGAGGTTTGAACTGTGCTACCTTCTGCGTCAATGCTTGCCGCAGGATTCTCTACTTGAGCTACCCCAGCGCTCTCTGCAAACCATTAAAACGTCAGTAATGACAATAAAAAGAAGAATATTCAATACGTCAGTATTCTCTTACCAAGTTGAGGATCTGAAGATGGCGAATTCTTGGATAGGTCGTGTGGGGTTGAAGCCTCCCTGACCCCGATGGTCGCACTTTCTTGAGGCATCCCGGTGATAGGAGCCTTAGGGCCCTCCTGCTGGGCAAGCTCTTGAATCATCTCTTCGATATGAGAGGAGGTTGTGGCTTCACTGTCGACAGCCTGTCCTGAAATCAAAAGTAAATGTCAGAACCCTTCCCTAACTTGAGAAGTAGACGGTTCAAGAAAACAAGGAAAGTACCTTCGGTAGCAGAAATTATTATTATTAGTGAAGCCGTCACAGGATCACATCCTTGTATCTCTTCCTCTAAAATATGTGAAAATTTTCTCGTATCAGGAAGAGCGGGTTCGTCGCCGAAATTAACTTCTTCACCAGAATAATACCCGTGTTCTTCGGACGATGAAGATGATAGTTCAACACAAGCAGGCTCAGCAATCGAGACTTTACTACTGAGAACCCCAGTAGTAGGGCTGGGATCAACAACCCGTGAAGTGGGTATCAATACACTGGGAGACCCAGGCTATTGCATCTCAACCCTTCTCTCATAAACTGAAGAAGGCCCAGGCTGAGTTAAAACTCCTGGGATTTCAACGTCATCCCTCCCTACCAAGTCAAATTCGGATCGCTCAGCCTCTTCAGCCATGATGGGTTCACCTGCAAATTCCCCTTCTTTCAGGATCATGGGGCCCCTGCTGCGTAGACCACGAGGACGAAGAGGGGGGATTTCCTCTTCCTCTTCCTCCCTCTGCTCCTCAATACCAGAAGGAACTACATCGGGCATTAAAGCTTCAGCCTCCGATTCTCTCCTAGCCCTCTTCGGGATAGACTTACCCTTGGAAGTAGAGCCGTAGGAACGTTTGGACACAGCCTGCCGACTCTTTTAATGGGCTGCTCCTTGGGTGCTGCTGCCCTTGGTCCCGTCCCCGTTTCCCCTCTTGTTTCTTTCTTGGTTGCCTGATATTCGTCCATACCTCGCGTGCATTTGTTGGACTCCAATTTGTCCTTATAAGACGCCTTGATGCTCTTAATGCATGAGGTATTTATTGAGAAACCAGGCATCTTGCTAGCCAGGGAGTACCAAGTACAGAAGCTGAGGCTAGTGTAACAGTTGGGTGTCTTGTGAGGTAAGCTGAAAATAGCTTTTGTCCCTCCAGCCACGCTATAGTACCATGCCCGAGCACCCTCAAATAAATTCCCGCTGAAGGAGAGATTAGCATTAGGGTTACCAATATATAATTGATCATAGCCGAACTGTCGAGCAAAAGGACTCGGCATATAAGGCTCGATCGTACATGAGTTCCCTTGTCGAAAGAGCAGATACCTAGGCCGAATATTAATCAGCCACCATAAGACTCCTGATAGCAGCCTTGTGAAATCGTCTGGTCCCGTAAGGTCAGAAAATTTATCCCCGTAAGATGCATCAGCAATCTCGGCGAAGCAACGGTCGAGCTGGTAATTCAAAGCGTTCAGAATACATTTCCAAACGTAGAACATATAGTAGTTGGACCAGCTCGAATTCTCCAGCTTTTACACAAAAGGGACAAACCTCTCAGACAGAGGCACCGCCGTCATCAGTGAAGGGCAGTGCATAACGTACCAAGCCATCAAGTACGTATATGGAAGCTCGATCCTGGGGTTAGGAGTCTTTACTCTTGGCCTTCCCTCCAAGTCAACCTCTGGTCTACCCTTGGAGTCGACAACGGCCTCCACTTGGCACAGGCTTTTAACCAAAGCCCGTAATCCACTTTGAATTCCAGCCACCATTGCTGGAAGGAGGGCGATAGACTTTCCGTAGGCCAACAACACCGTCGGGTACACCACATCGGCGATAATTACTTCATGTGACAGTTTGCACCACACAACGCTTCAGCCATAGCATAAGGAAGCCCGCCAACAGCGCCCGGTCAGAAATGGGAACTCGGGCCTGATGATGAAAACTTTCAAAAACCGTATCAGGTTTGAAAGTATCCTCATTTGACTCCGTGGTGTAAGAGCTCGCAGAGGCATTGATCCTCTCAGCAATTTTTTCATCAGTGCTAGGAGCCAGGCTGGTCACTGGGTTGTCCTTCTCATTTATACCATTGAATAGGTAACTCGCCCAGGACATCTGCTTGACACTCCCGTTTCTCTAGGAGGTTATGTGGCCGCAGATGTGAAAGTGACACAACACTTTTTAGTATGTCTCATATACTTGAGGGCTCTCCTTCTTCAAGAGATGAAGTTCTTCAGAAGTCAGAACATATTCTTCATAAGGGGCATCTCCCAGAACAAGCCCCGAGACTTCATACAGCTCTTGAAGAGCGAGCCCCATCTCTCCAACTGGAGTAAAAAATGTGCCCGTTAAAGGATTATAGTGCTCCAGGATGCCATAGAAATTATGGGAACTTTGCGGAAGGCCATACTGCACAGCCCTAACCGAATGGTACAGCCCCACCTGTTGCAGCAGAGCTCCAAGTTCGATAAGGACAAATCCAACCATCCTACCCTACCAGGATCTGTTGGAAGAATGAACCCACCCAAGTGGATGGAAGTCGACGGGAAAATGACCCCTCACTTTCATGAACTGATTGATGAAGGTGGTGCCAAGCTGGGGGGTTTCCCCTTTCGGATATTCAGATCTGACCAATGTGGGGAATAAATCAAAGACCTCTTTTTCATGGCCGACAGAGTGTATTTCTTTGGCACCTAGTCTGCCAAGAGAGACACCGGAGACAAATCGGGAAAGATCCTAATCCATCGCACGGTGAACGGACATGTGTTGGAGATAGGACAAGGGATATATCCTCTCCATATTAGGAAGAAAGAACCTCCTATCCCCTATCTGACGGAGCCACTTATAATCTCCGTCGTGCAAAATCCTATCATCCTCGTCAATGTCATCACCAAAGAAGAAGACAGGCTTCCATAATGGAGTGCGAGAATCCGTCTCAAACAGTCCATCAGAGATAATCTCCCGGAGGGTCACCATACTGGCCTTGGAGATCTTCTCTTTTCGCTCCTTCGACTTACCAGTAGTCACAGGAGCAGTTCTCTGAAGCACGAAGGTTAGATTACGATTACCACCGCCTACGTGCCCAAGTGGCACTTTTTGGACAAAGGGTTGGAGGAGTATCGTACTGCAAAGAGAACAACACTTGATCAGAAATCTGAAAGAAAATGGCTGAGTGTTTGAAACTAAAACGCAGGAATGAATTCAGATGTGGAGATCATCAAAATCTGCGTCCAGAGTCAAAGAACGAGAGGCTTGCATGAAGCTCGCACTTCAATATCTAGGACTTAGAAAAATTTCTAAGTATCGGACTCAGACGCGAGATTCATTAAAACTTGCGTCTGATCTTACAAGACGCAAGAATCATAAGAAGTCTGCGTCTGAACTTCCCACACTTAGAAATATTCTGAGCATTGAATCCGAAACGCAAAGCTCAATGAGGCCCTGTGTTCAACAAACAGATATGGACTCAAGTTGATAAAGGAAAGATGCAGAGGTCATCAAACCTGTTGGCCCAGAGGCCTTCCACTCTAGTTATGATGATGATTAACTCATGTAGTTATGTTTACTAATAATCTTGTGATGTTTAGTTTCAGATATTTTATCAAGATATTAGTTGGTGATTAGCTTCAACAAGATGGTTTGGAAGCTTTCACATGGTGATTGCAGAGCCCGAGCATCAAGATCATATATAGCACTCGTTGGACTCAAGCTCCGTGGATCACATTTTGGATCGAGTCGCCTTGAAGACGGAGTTCCTTAAGAAGACATCGGTACCATAGTTTTTAGTTTAGATTATGTTTTAGATCCATTTGTAAAGACTAGATAGTGTGATATGCTCAAGTTCACAATACACACACGTTTTATGTTTTGGATTCGGTATTTCGGTTTTTGGTTTAACCGATATTTGTTTTCATGAAAAGTTAGATCAAAACAAGTTTAAATGGTTTATGTATAGTAGATTCATTCTATATACATGCTTGCTTAACTTCCTAGACAAACTTATTTTGATATGCCTATTCATGAGGTTTCGTGTTTTGGTATTTTTAACAAAACATATTTTGGTAATTAAAGACAAAAACAATGATATGTATATGTTTCATGTATGTTGGACCTATGTCCATATGCAACATGCTTTAAAATGCTTAAGTATCATGTTTTTGTATTTGGATAAGGTTTGGACAAAGTTTATTTGAAAAGTCTAAGTTTGAAAAAATACAGGTTTTGGTTTTCGGTAATTTTTCCATAACACAAAAATAGTTTAAAATGTTTGATATTTGTGTTGAAATTTTTAACACATGTTTGTATATCATATATAATGTTAGAAACTATTTTTGTTGATTTTTAGAAGTTTTATGGGATTTATTAGAATATTTTTAACCTAAGTTTTCTGTCCCAAAACAGAATCTGCCAGGCTCTGGCGGTCGACCGGGCCGGTCGACCGGACTGGTCGACCGACGTGCACCAAACGTCCACGCTTGGTTTGCCACTTGGGCCGGTCGACCGAGCGGTCGACCGACAGCAAGCACCCACTCTCGGGTGGGGGTGCGGTCGACCGACCGGTCGACCGTAAGGCGTGGCGGTCGACCGAGCGGTCGACCGGCCAGAGAGCATCTGCTCTCTGGATTGGGATAGTCGACCGGGCGGTCGACCGCTAGCTTCCAACGGTCAAATTTTTGACCGTTGGCGGTCGACCGCCAGCCGCCAAAGCTGCCAGATCAGCTCAACGGCTAGTTTTGGATTGGGGCTTTAAATACCCCATCTCTTTAGGGGTTTTTGCAATGATTTTTAACAAAGAAAAATTCCTACTTCCTGAAGTGTTTTTACAAGATTTCAAATGTGTTTTAGAGCTTCAAAAGATCTATCTTTATATTTTTTTTAGGGTTTTAGAAAAATCAAAGAAAATAGAAATTTGGGAGATTTGTGTTGTTCTTCATTTCCATCATCTTCAAAGAGTTTTCCCAAGTATTTTTCTTTAAGTTTTTATTTTTCAAACTCTTTGTTTTTCACACTTGAGCTATATCTCCTATCCTATTCTATAGGATCTTTATTTGTGGGAAAATTTGGTTTGTGGTTAAGATATACCACCTTATTGTAAACCCTCTATTTGTTGTATCCCTCTTTGGTAGAGGTTGATTTGGGTTGTTGGTTGCTCCCTCTTTGGTAGAGGTTGATTTGGGTTGTTGGTTGCTCCCTCTTTGGTAGAGGTTGAGGTTGTGGTTTGCTCCCTCTTGGTGAGGTGGAGTTGGTGTTGGATTTGTATCCTTCTTTGGTAGAGGTGGATTGTGGTTGTTTGGCTAAGGGCCTACCCCTCTTGTGTGAGGTGGTGATTGAGTTTGCCTCGGTGGAGGTTGTATTGGTTGAGAGAGGAGTTCGGTACTCCTAGTGGAATGGAAATCCTTCTCGGTGAAGGCGGGGACGTAGAGCTCGGTGCTCGAACCTCGAAACACATCTTCTTGTTTGCGTTTGATCAATTGACTCTTAACCTCTCTCTTTACATTTGTGCATTGCATCATTCATATTGTCATATCTTATATGCTTGTGTTGTACCTTGCATTGATTCATATTGCTTATTCCTATATGCTTGTTGTGTTTGCTTGTGTGCCTCACTTGTGCTTAACCACAAGAGCTTCATATAGCGCCTCAACTCTTATTTAGAGGAATCAAGAGGAGTTAGTCCAGAGCCCTTCACGGGAAATTCGGCTACACTCGTTGGTTGCACTAAGAGTTGTTGCAAATAGTTTTAATTTCGCATTTAGTTCATTAGATTAACGGTACACCTATTCACCCCCCTCTAGGTGTACTTACAAAACCTGCGTCTTGTCTACCAAACTTAAGAACCGCGCCTGAAGATCAAACACGGGCATGAGCCTGCGTTGGCGGTTAACATTCAAAAGGGACTTAAGAGTTAAAAGAACTCTATAAGCCCCTTCAATGGCGGAAATCAAATCAGATGGTTTTACTACCTGAAATAGGGGGCCTCCTGCATGGAGGAACCACCCATTGGAATCTCTGGAGCGACGGCGCTCAAAGACGAAGAAGAGGGTTGGTCTTGGGTGCCATTTTGACTGTGAAATCACTATTGAAGGTAGTGAAAATGAAAAAAAGCTTTGAGTTTTTTCTTGACCCTAAAAAGAACTCGGCGAAGAAGAAGAGTCTAATGATGACTCTTGAAAGACTGTTGTCTTTTATAGGCACAGAAATCCCCAGAGATACGCGGCGCTTGGCTCGAAGCCTAATCCCCATCCGACGCGTGGCGTGCATATTAAATGCAGCGCAAAATTCGCGCGCCAAAGGAAAGATGTCCCTTCAGTTCTGCCGGACATGTGGCAACGCGCCCACAGCACGGATTTGTGTTCAACGGAAAATCGCGTTCCTCCAAAAGTCGCGCCTCTTCAGCAAGGCCAAAGTCGCGCCTAGTTCACAGAGCGAAAGTTGCGTCTTCATCTCAAAAGATGCATCCCTACAAGAGCCGCGTTTCTGCAGCAAACTAATGATGCGTCCCCACTCCAAGTAAGGACTGCGTCTTTAAAGCAACATGACCCCTGCGTCTACAGGACTTGCATTCAGTCCTTCCACAATTCAGTTCAATAGTACACTGGCACAAGCAGATGACTGTTTACCCCTGATTCAAAGTACACCAATAACAAACTCAGAGCACTAGGGAGGTCTAGACTGCGTATCTAGATACTCACCACGATCATTTCTGGCGGCTTCAAAGGGTTTCACAGTACACTTACGAAGACCATATTCTAGACAGAATCAAGCTCAGAGCATCTCAAATGATTGTCAGTCCAATCATGAGAAGTATGAACTCAACCAGAGTCCAAAGTATTTCGAAAATCCGTCCCAGTCAACCGCGAAATATCGAAAACTTTGGAGGGGGTTCTGTAGGCTGTCCAAAAATCACTAAAAGACAAGTCATCAAAAAGCGGAGTCCAAACTCCAGACGCAGGGCTAATCATAGTCATCACTGCAGCATCAAAACATGAGGGTCGAAACCCGCGTCTCAGCATCACTGCAGCATCAAGGCGCGAGGGTCGAAACCCGCGTTCACTGCAGCATCAAGGCGCGAGGGTCGAAACCCGCGTTCACTGCAGCATCAAGAAGGGAGGGTCAAAACTCGCGTCTCAGCATCACTGCAGTATTAAGACGCGAGGGTCGAAACCTGCGTCTCTGTATCACTGCAGCACCAAGGCGCGAGGGTCGAAACCCGCGTCTCAGTTATAACTGCCCTCGTTATTGGGTCAATTACCGCCCACATAATGAGGAAGTTAAACCCCATTATGGAGCATTTTTAAGGGGCACGTTCACCCTTGAAACCTCTATAAATAGCCCCGTTGCTATGGAGAAGGGGTCGGTTGATCAGATAATTCTTGGAGAAGAATTTCACTTGTGAGCTATAGAAGCACCAAGACTTCTACCGAAAAGAAAGAGAGTTCAACTCTTCGAACAACTTGCTGCGTATAAGTTAATCTTTGCCTACAATATCTTTGAGATTCCTGGTCGACATGAGCTATGTTACTCCGTCTGCTATCCAAAGAGATGATTCGCTGACATTCACCTGGTCAACGAAAAATAAGATTCACTTTCCACCGCCACATCAAGAACCCAGCACTAAACAAAGGGGAGATTCAAGTCTAAACATCTTCCCTCTCTTGTAATCGGAGTGTTGATCTGCTGTAATCTTTCATTTGATTCAAGAAAATTTTAGAAGGAACTTTCTCCCACCAAATAGTATGGTCCTCTTGCAGGTCACGGGAAAGAGGACGTCACCTGTAAGGTCTCGGATCCTCTCTTCACAAATCTTACTATCAGAAGTGACATCGAGGAAAAACCCATGCTCATTAGATGACTTTCTAGTGGTGGAGATGTTCATCAACGAAAGATTACAGCCCACACCAGTTAGTCGGCTGGAATCAGAATGTTCTTCTGCATTTCGACCTCGAGAAACACCATTGTTCTTGATTAGCGATGAGCTTCTTCAATGTTTACATCTTGCAACATGATGTAATCAGCACTCGGTCGTCTCAACATTGGTTAACTGCGACATGATTCAGTGGAAGAAGAGAAGAACCTTTCTTCAACGCTCTTCCAAACATCTTGTATTGGAGCAGTGTAGATGTCTTGAGGAGTAAGTGCAACCTTTCACTGAGAGAGAGGGACTTCTTTGTACTCCTTTATTGTAACACTCAATCTTATTGTATAAGAGAGCGTCTTGTATCACTTTCTATGTTTGAATATTAATAAAAGTGACACTTTTTCTTATCTTCTTATATGTCTTGAATTCCCTTTTTTTTATTGAAAATCAGACACATAGAAGTATAGACTCTTGACTTGCTAAAAATGCGATAATTAATTTAACAAGTCAAAGTTTGAAAAAATTTCATTTCAGAAATTTAAGATTACTGTCGGAGGTGTGATATTAACTTGACAGGAATGGGTCAGAGGTGTGATATTAACTTGACTCAACAGGAATTTCAGTTTCATTTGAGAAGACTGAAAACATCATTGTCATAGGTGTAATGTTAAACTTGACAGTGAAGGTAATGCTAGAGGTGTAATTTTGAACTTGACATCGGTCATCTCGACTTTGATAGGGAAGTTCGAGGGAAAGTTATTGTCATAGGTGTATTGTTGAACTTAGCAATAAACTGGACGCTAGAGGTGTGATGTTAAACTTAGTATCACTCATCTCAGCTTCGATATGGAAGTCTGAGGGAAAGTGACTGTCAAAGGTTTAATATTGAACTTGGCAGCAACTTAATCACTGTCAGAGGTGTAGTGTTAAACTTAACAGTAATTTATGAGAGATGCGATGTTAACCTGACAGTAGTTGATTTGCGATATGAGCAATTTTGAGGACTTGTCATTCTATTGATGAGAATTGACAAGTGAAGTTAGAATGTCAGAGGTGTAGTCTTAACTTGACAGTGGTTGATTTGCGAGGTGAGCAATTTTGAGGACTTGTCATTCTATTGATGAGAATTGACAAGTGAAGTTTGAAATGTCAGAGATTTAATTTTAACTTGACAAGGATTTAAAGACTTGTGACTCCATGCAGAGGAGAGACAAGTTAAGTTTGCACTCGTTGGGGAGTATTGGAATCTTTCATTGTCAGAGGTATAATGTTAACATAGCAATGATTGCATTTATGGACCTACCCTTCTACGGAAGAGAATTGGTAGGAGATTTTGGGTGGAGAGTAAAATGAACTGTCAGAGGTTTAATATTAACGTGACAATCTTTGATTTCCTGAGACATGGGAAATTTGCCGTTAGAGGTGTAGTATTAAATTTAACAGCAATGATTTCTAATGAGTTTTGTTGTCAGAGGTTTATTATTAACTTGACTGAATCCACTGGGGATTGGAAGTTCTGGTCTGTCAGAGATTTAATATAACTTGACAAATCCCAGTTCATTTCATTAGGAAGATGAACACAGGTTTTTTGTGGCCCTACCATTCTTTAGGTGAGAATTGGTAAGAGATTTTGGAGGAGAGGATGGGACCAAGTCCATTAGGATTTTTAGCAAACCCTCAGCTATCAACGGATTTGGTGTACCTTTACCAACTACCGTTTGAGTTGGGCTAGCCATGCTATTCTCCTCAGCATGATGAGTTATCGAAGACTTATGTTGGACTTGAAAGCCAACATTTTCCTCTATCCTTGGCCATTGGAGGCGTAGGATTCAATAGAAGAGTAACTAAGCTGAAACCGAAGTCTTTGCATTTTGTCTCTTCTTTAATATTTACATCATGCAACATGATGTGACCATTGCTTGATCAGCTTGACACTAGTCACCCGTGATGTGATCCAATGAAGGAAAGAAGCTTTTCTTGGATCTGGAGTTTTGATTAAAGGTGTAGTATTAACCTGATCAGGAGAAGAGTGCTGTCAAGGATAGTATTTCTTCAAGAACTTGCCGTTGATTGGCATCGTGAGCGTATCACCGTCTGAGATTATGAGGCGATATGCTCCATTTGAGTAGACCGACTCTACTACAAATGGTCCTTCCCATTTGGGCTAGAATTTTCCTTTGGTCTTATGCGTCATCACCATAGGTTTCTGACGGCTAAGACAAGGTCGCCTTTCTTGAAAGTTCATTCCTTGACTTTCTTGTTGAAAGCTCTGGTAGTTCGAGCTTGATAGAGCTCGATTTGCTGTTGAGCTTGCAGGCGTTTATCGTCCAAAGCCCCCAGCTTTTGGAGTCGCAGTCGATCCTTCTCCTCATTTGTCATCTCTGCTGTCAAGGCGACACGTAGAGATGGGATTTGGATTTCTAATTGGAGTACTTCTTCACACCCATATACCAAGGAGAAAGGTGTAGCCTTCGTCGGGGTTCGAACCGTCATGTGATAGGCCCATAAGCATTCACCTAACTTGTCGTCCCAGTCACGTTGGCTTTTTGAGACGAATTTCTTGAGAAGTTTTGCAATAGTCTTGTTAAAAGCTTCTGCGAGGCCATTAGCGGCTGGGTAGTATGCTATTGAGGACACACTCTAGATCTGAACTTGTTGTAGAACCTCTGAAAAGCTTGGCTGACGAACTGGGGCCCATTATCATGAACAATCTGTTGTGGTACACCAAAATGGTAAATGACGTGATGTTTAACGAATTTGATCACGTCAGATGCCTTTACCTCCCTCAAGGGAATAGCTTCAGCCCATTTAGAGAAGTAATCGGTTATAGCTAAGATGAACCGATGTCCTTTGGATGAAGGTGGGCTGATAGCGCCGACCATATCCATTTCCCACATCTCAAATGGCCAGGTTGAGGTTGTAGAACGAAGATATCCTGGTGTTTGATGGATGAAGTCACCATGGACCTGACAGGCATGACATCGTTTAGCGTAAGTGATGCCGTCTGGGATCATCTTAGGTCAATAATATCCCAGTCTTCAGAGTCGATCCCCAAGCTTCGGACCAAGCTAATGAGCTCCATACATGCCATCATGTGCTTCTTTGAGTACTTCTTGTACCTCCTTTTGTGACAGACAGCGGATGAGGATCCCATCCTATGATCAGCGATACAGTGTTCGCGTGATCGCATTATAATAGAATTTGTGGGCTTTCCTTCTAATGGCAGCCACCTCTTTGGGATCATCAGGCAGGATGTCGTACAATGCATAGTCGATGTAAGGGAATCGCCAATCCCTAGGCTCTGCTCCTGTTGAAGTTTCTAGAGCTTCTTTGGCTTGACAGTCTCCTGTCGGCTTTTGGTGATCTTCAAAAATGACTCTTGGGCAATACAAGTCGTGGCTGTAGACAAGTATTTTCTCTACTACCCCAGCTGAAAGGGCTAAAGATGCGGCGAGAGATGCCAGTGCATCTGCATGCGCATTTTACTGGCGTGGTACATAGTCTATGTAAAAGTTTTTGAACCTTTCGGCCATGTGAATAGTTGCATTGTAATAGGGTACTAAGTCTTCATGTCTGACTTCGTACTCCCCGCGAACTTGGTTAACGATGAGTTTAGAGTCATTTTATGCTTCAAGATTTTTAACGCCAATCTCATCGGCGATTTGCATCCCAATCAAGAGGGCATTGTATTCCGCTACATTGTTGGAACAGGGCTCGGTTAATGAGGACGCTCGAGGGATCACATAGTTCTATGGGGAGACAAGTACTACCCCCACTCCTGCTATGACATGCCCTTGCGGACCTGTTCTCGATGCCCCCATCGAAGAAAAGTTGCCACACCTGTCTTTCAAAAGATGTCTGGGTCGTACAAACTTCAGCGACTTCGTCTGGGAGAACCTCGTAAAATTCAGTTGCTCTTGGATCTGGATGTTCAGCCAGGAAATCGGCCACCGCTTGTCCCTTCACGGCTTTTTGTGGTTGAAAGCGCATCGCAGTATGGCCCATTTTGCCAGTCGACCATTTAGTGATGATGGCTTCGTCATGAGCAACCTCAAAGGGTTGACTTTTAATATGACATTTATAGTCTGGCCTACCAAGTAGTGTCGCATTTTCTGGACAACGAACACCAACGTCAAACATTCCTTTTCGATCGGGTTGTATCGATGCTCGGCTCTGATCATAGTTCTGCTCAGATAGTAGATTGCCTGCTCATGTCCCTGATCATTATTCTGGACTAATAAAGCTCCTAAGGAATGATCCATCGCTCGAACATATAGCAAGAAAGGTTTTCCTAAAACCGGAGCTGTAAGTACGGGTGGTTTGCGTGAGGTATCGTTTGATTTCCTCGAACGCTTGTTGGCAAGCATCATCCCAGATGAACGAAACACCCTTCTTCATCAATCTGGTGAAGGGTTGGCATCTTCCGGCGAGATTTGAGATAAACCTCCAGATGTACGCTAGTCGCCCTTGCAATCCTCTAAGCTCCCTGAGATTTCTTGGAGGATGCATCTCCTGGACAACGCGGAATTTTTCTGGGTCTAAGTGAATTCCTTTAAATGTTACCACAAAACCTAAGAATTTACCGCTGGCTACCCCCAGGAAAGATTTGGTGGGGCTCATCTTCAACTGATGTGCCCGTATGATTTCAAAAACTGTCTTCAGATCTGCTATGTGGTCGCTCTTGGCGCGACTTTTCACTGCAATGTCATCGACATAGCACAGTTTTACGCATATATTCATGAAAAATTATATTCATAGCTCTCTGATATGTTACCCAGCCAGCGTTTTTCAGTCCGAAGGGCATGACAGTATAGCAATATAACCCAGTGGTGTCCTGAAATGATTTGATTGTATCCTGAGAATCCATCCATAAAGGACATTCGTTCAAACCGCACGTATTGTCAATCATGACATCCGTGATTGGGAGAGGGAATTCGTCTTTGTGACAGACCTTATTTAGATCGCGAATCGATGCAAATCTAGATCTTCCCATTTTTCTTGGTAACGGGGATGATATAGGCTACCCAATCAGGGTATTGCTCCTCCCTAATGAAGTCAGAGTCTATAAGCTTCTTGACTTCTGACTGGATTGCATCCATTATTTCTAGACGAAACTGTCATTGTCGCTGTTTGACTGGCTTCATGTCTGAATTAATGTTAAGGCAATGCATAGCCACTCGAGGATCAAGCCCAGGCATGTCCTCGTATTTTCAAGCAAAAATGTCTATATACTCTCGCACAAGAGATATTAAATCTTCTTTCTCGAAGGATGATAGGCTTTCGCCTATAAAGATGGGCTTAGGATTAGTCTCATCTCCCAGATTAATCTGGGTAACTTTATCCTCCGTGGGTGGTTCGCTTTGTTCAAAGTGAACATCCCAGAGACTATTTAGGTGTTTGATCTAAGGATCTGTATCAGACTGGATCATTTCTTCATCTCTGTCTTCCAGGTGGCTTGTTGACACCATATTTACTGAAAGTTTTCCGAAGAGGTTGCCCACACTAACGTCCGACTCCCACGATGACGTGCCAGACGAGTGATTATGGTATAATGACTCTTCGGTCTCAGAGGCTGACAGAATTGAGTTGACACATATCCCAAACCCCTGCGAGTTCGATGGTAATAGTCAGGGGTCTTCCCTTTCAAGATGAAAGATCAAAGTAGTGTTCTTCTTCCTTTGCCGAAGTTCAAACCAGGACCATTTGTTAGATCATACCCCATCCTCTTCATCATTCTGAGTACACTTGGCTTATAATGAGAGAACTGAGGAGATTCGTTCTCGCTTTCTGAGTCTTTATTAGACATCAATTCGGACTCAATTATTCCAAAAAGAATTAGTTTTTGGCCTCTGCGACTTGCTGGAACTATGAATACTGATTCCTGCGCATCACCGACATCTTGGTACGTTTTGAGGGATGACTTCATTGGTACATGCAATGATGTTAGAGCATCCATTGCCGACCGGGTCATCATCCACCTCGGTACTTGATTGGTCGCTAATGTTGCATATTTAATATCATATTTTCATACTTATTTTAGAATAAAAGCCTGTATTGTTCTAATTAATTGCTTAATTTATTTGCAGGCCCATTCTTTAAGGAGATGAAGAGAAATGAGCCCAAAGCCCACCAAAATTCTGAATTAAATCAGAATTAATTCACACTCAGTAAATCAGGGCAAAATCAAGAAGTTGAAAACTGGTTGAGAAGAATTCTCTCAGAATCGATCGTTGAAGCTAAGATCAAGCAAGTTTGATTCAGATTCTGACTGGATACATTTTAGTATTCGAATCATAACTTTTGCTACAGAATCTCAATTCTAATGATTCAAGATGATCCAGAAAACAGACTGACAGAGCTACAACTCTTATGTTGATCATTATTTCTAATTCTGTCAGTTGTAAGTGATATTCAGCAATCAACACGCCAATAAACTGCAGATCAGAACTGAATATCCACCTCTACCCTCTCCATTTCTCCTATAAATACCTGCACTCAAAGGCAAAAGGGAGGACATGCAGAGATAGGACTTAGCCAAGCTTTTCATTCTAGGTTTAGTTTGTTTTTAGCCTTTCTTTTTATGTAATTTTAGTTTTCATTTATGTAATTCAGAGGAGATCGACTTTCATCGAAGAACAAGACTGAAGCTTGAGCGAGTGACAGTGACACCGGTGTAAGACTTATTTCTTTTCTTTGATTGTAATGAAATCGAATCGATGTTCTTTTTGTGTTTGTACTTCTTTTTAGTCTTCTCCTTCTTCTTCTTTTCTATTTTACTTTTCTTTTTCGTACAATCGTCTTCCAAGTGAGTCTAAAAGCATCGAAAGAGCCTTGCCATTGCGAGTGCCACCGATAGCTCATGACGATGGAATAGAGTCTCTCTCTGTATCATTTCATTCTTGAAGTAGTCTTGATGATGTAATGTGGACGAAGACCAATACTCAAATCTTATGGGCTATGCGCTGAATGCCTCCACTTCAAGGTAAAATCGTCGCTGAAGACTCAAGGTAAGCTTTTGACGAAAAGAAGGTAAGCAATTGTTTTTATTTCTTTTCTTTCATTTCTGTAAATTAAAACACAATACCTCTTCTAAATCATCCTTTTCACCTCCTTGTCGCTTTCTTTCGCCGTTTTCTGATTTTTCCACCCTCTTCATCTTTCATATTCTTCTAACTTTAACTATAACTTTCTTTTTCTTTTTCTTAACTTTAAAAACAGAGAAGAACTTTCGCTTATATTCATAACGATTTCAATAAAAACTGTAAAGCTTCCATCGCAAACCCTCCTTGTGGATCACGACCGCATAGCCACTTGCTATAGCGGAAGTATTGAGCACTTGCACGTTTTTATTATAAGATCTGAAAATCCGTATTTTTTGTGCAGGTTTAGCATCAATCAAATTTTGGCGCCGTTGCCGGGGAGGGTAACATGTTTTTTATTGAAATCTGAAATTTTTTTTTTTTTTTTGAAATCTGAATTTTTTTTTAGAGCTAAACGAATTTTCTTCTCTGTTGCAGGTTCAGGGCAAGCAAAGTAGAAATAAAGGATTGCAGAAACATATAAGTGGTCTTGGGTCTTTGTTCCAAAAAATAGAGACCAAGGACCCTCTGAATTGCCGCGCTTTCGTGGCTTTTGCCGCGTTTTCGCGGCAAGGAGGAGTGCACTACTAACCATCTTTTTGCAGGGCAGCTTGCTTTGCAAAATTCTAGCTTTCTGCAACTCTATTTTCTTTTATATGCCATAACATAAACCTGCTAATAATCAACAGTAAAAGATTCGTTGAAAGTTAAAAATTGATTAGACATTTGCATTCTAGGCACAAGTCTTTTCAATTCTTTTACTTTACTGTTGAAGAGAGCTGGAGACAAGGTATGTATGCATAGCATATAGTTTAGGAAACATTCTTGGGTGATTTTGCTTTTGAATGCTACTTTTCTATATCTTGCACACTTGCACGAATCAATTCTAAGGGCAAAACCCAAATCTAGATAAGGTGGGGATTTGATCACCATTCCTTAGCCCAAAAACCATCTCCAAGTACTCACTAACCCAAGCCTAACTTAAAATGAGTAGACGTTGGCCCTAGGGACATCTCGGACTCAATTAGGAGATTATCTTAAGGGGGAAAAATGTTGGAATCTAACTCCTGCAAAATCAGTGTCTAGGAAAGGGATTGAGGGCCGAAAGCCCGAAGGTTGGTGGTTATTTTAATTAAGGAACGTCTTTGATGGAAAACCTCCCACCAACCTTGCCCTGACCTGGCTGATTAGCTTGTGGTTAAAGTCTACATTAGACCTCCCGTGAACAGTCTAACCAGTTAGGAGTCGTCTAGGTCCTAAGTCTACCCTAACTTAGGCTAGAATTTTTTCTTTTTTTTTTTTGTTTATTTGTTTGTTTTTCTTTGTTTGTATTCTATTGTGTGATATGGACTATAATAATAATATTTTCAACTACAATAATAATCCATATTACACACCGACTTCATTTTCGGATATTACCAACCCGGCATATCATAACTTTGACCAACCTAGTGTGCCGGATTGGTCTTATCCGAATCAATATGACCCATACCCCCCATCTAATAACTATAATTTCCATAATGATTTCAACTCTTCACCGAGTCAGTGGGGATTCACCTCCCCCGAGCATAATTTCCAACCACCTTGCCCTCCTTCTCCACCCAGTCCACACTATGTTCAAGATTCATACTCAGTTCCACCCGTCCAAAATAGGAAACCATCAATTATGGAAATGAGTATGCGTGAGTCCAAACACAAATCCCAAAATCTGATGGACTCACAATTTCACTACCACTTCCAAGACAATTCTTCATCTTTTCATCAAAACAATGAACCTATCAACTATGAAAAGATGCTTGAAGCCATGACTCAGGCTCAAAACACTCGTAATCGTGACATAGATATGATGGTCGAATCTCTACGTTCCCACCGTCCTGATGTCACTAACTATTCTGTTAGAGCCGAAGAGTCATGTAGTTTTGGAAATCAAGATTCCATTTCAGAACAACCACTTGAACTTGCCCAAACTCCAAATTTTGAAAAAGATATTGATAGTTTAGCAAGTTTTCCTTTTCCTGAAATAGAACTTGAGAATGAATATGATCTTGAACCCCAACTTAGTGATTCAATGCTTCTTCCTGATTCAATAATGACTCCGGTATCTTCACCTGATTTCGATCTTTTCCCCGAGTCAACATTGGATCCTGTACCAATCCATAATGAAATTGAATCACCCATCTGTGAGGATCATATTGAACTTGACCAATTATACACTCTTGAAGATCCTATTGACAAATTGGCAAGTTCTCAATTTTTTGATATTGAAGTCAATGAGATATGTGACCTAAATTCTCATATCTGTGATCCAGTTCAACTTTCTGAATCAATCTTGACTCCTGTTGTGTTACCAAACTTGAGTAATGTTTTAGAGTCAGTTTTGATTCCTCCACCTATCATTCATGAACTGAAATCACCCACATTAAGTCACATTCCATTGTTAGAAAATACATGTGGACTGGAGTTTCAACTTCTTGACTTGGACCCAATTTCTGAACCTATTTCGACTCCTGAACCTTTACTTGACTTAAGTCACCTTCCTGAGTCGGTATTAGTTCCTGTCCTTCCTGAGTCCAAGTCAACTGTTCTATTCTGGGACGAGGTGGTTGACAAATTTGACTCCGAAATCAATTATGGAATTTGGAAATTAGATGGGGTTAAATTTTTAATAAAACTTCTTAATGGAGTTATCTTTTTAATGGGTTATATTAAAGATATTTCTGGTGGGTTCCTCCGAGACCCAAGAAAAGTTGATTGGGCCATGTTTCGTGGACCAATCAGACCACCACCGGAACCACCACCTTAAGGTAACCTTTTCCTTCCCTTTCGTCTTTTTCATGCATCTATGCATTAATTCATACATTGAGGACAATGCATGAGATAGGTGTGGGGGAGGGTCTAACATAACTTTTCTTTTTGTTTAAAAAAAAAATTGACATTTTTCTTTACTTTTAAAAACTTTTTGAAAAATAGAAACAATATTTTTACTTATTTTTGTAAGAAATTAAGTTAATTTTAAGGAATAGGAAAATTCAATTAGGATTTCTTATACTTGGTCAAAATAAGATTATTTGTTTGATTTTTAGGGTTAGGAAGATAATTTGTCAAAGTAATTTAGTCTTGATCTTTACCTTGATGAAATATGCACACTTCATATACTTACACACTTAGGGTTCAAAAACAAAGATTCTTATGCCTTATAAAAAAAAAAGAAAAAAAGAAAAAAAGTTAAAGATAAACAAATCTAATTATTGATTAGCTAGGTGCTTTGGCCTAAGAAAGCCTTAGTATTTATGTGAAGATGATTAGATAAGTTTGAAAAATATATAAAAAAATCCTCTGATTAAGCTGGGTATTTGTGCCTAATAAAGCATAAGTATTTCGCCTAAAAGAGGTTCATATAATAAAATCCTTAGTTTTGTGGCCTTGTTTGCTCGAGTCCTTAAGTCCTAGGGGTGTTTTCTCACCTGGTGCCCTAAGACCGTCTGGTTTGGGAGTCATCGATTAAAGGCTCGTTACATGGGCAGATTAGAAAGCCTAAACTAAGGAATATACCACCAAAATATATATATATATATAAATAAATAAGGCATAAGAGTTAGAGTTAATGAACCCTTAGTTAAAATTTTTACAGTCACAAGTGCATATGACTTAGGGTAAAGTATAGACGAGATGAAAAGTACAATTTGACTCCTTACTTTAATTTGATAACAAATTTTTGAATAGAGATTAAGTTTAGGAATGAAAAATTCAGTTTTCCTATAACTTATAGATTGCTTAAATCTTACAATTATATGTCAAATATTTTTTCTCTTTCAAAATGCTTTTCGAAAATACTAACTCTTTATTTCCCTTTCTTTATGGATTTGTGGGTGCAATCCGCTGAAAACCCTCACGAGACAAAACTCGTCCTCTAGGGTTAACCTAGAGGTTTAACGGCTTGTTGCACATGCTCAGTGCAATCGCGTGACCTGCGAAAGTGGTCTAATAATCCTTAGTATAGTTTAGTTGTTTTGCTCGAGGACGAGCAAAAGATAGGTATGGGGGTGTGATTGGTCGCTAATGTTGCATATTTAATATCATATTTCCATACTTATTTTAGAATAAAAGCCTGTATTGTTCTAATTAATTGCTTAATTTATTTGCAGGCCCATTCTTTAAGGAGATGAAGAGAAATGAGCCCAAAGCCCACCAAAATTCTGAATTAAATCAGAATTAATTCACACTCAGTAAATCAGGGCAAAATCAAGAAGTTGAAAACTGGTTGAGAAGAATTCTCTCAGAATCGATCGGTTGAAGCTAAGATCAAGCAAGTTTGATTCAGATTCTGACTGGATACATTTTAGTATTCGAATCATAACTTTTGCTACAGAATCTCAATTCTAATGATTCAAGATGATCCAGAAAACAGACTGACAGAGCTACAACTCTTATGTTGATCATTATTTCTAATTCTGTCAGTTGTAAGTGATATTCAGCAATCAACACGCCAATAAACTGCAGATCAGAACTGAATATCCACCTCTACCCTCTCCATTTCTCCTATAAATACCTGCACTCAAAGGCAAAAAAGGGAGGACCATGCAGAGATAGGACTTAGCCAAGCTTTTCATTTCTAGGTTTAGGTTTTTAGCCTTTCTTTTTATGTAATTTTAGTTTTCATTTATGTAATTCAGAGGAGATCGACTTTCATCGAAGAACAAGACTGAAGCTTTGAGCTGGAGTGACACCGGTGTAAGACTTATTTCTTTTCTTTGATTGTAATGAAATCGAATCGAATCGATTGTTCTTTTGTGTTTGTACTTCTTTTTAGTCTTCTCCTTCTTCTTCTTTTCTATTTTACTTTTCTTTTTCGTACAATCGTCTTCCAAGTGAGTCTAAAAGCATCGAAAGAGCCTTGCCATTGCGAGTGCCACCGATAGCTCATGACGATGGAATAGAGTCTCTCTCTGTATCATTTCATTCTTGAAGTAGTCTTGATGATGTAATGTGGACGAAGACCAATACTCAAATCTTATGGGCTATGCGCTGAATGCCTCCACTTCAAGGTAAAATCGTCGCTGAAGACTCAAGGTAAGCTTTTGACGAAAAGAAGGTAAGCAATTGTTTTATTTCTTTTCTTTCATTTCTGTAAATTAAAACACAATACCTCTTCTAAATCATCCTTTTCACCTCCTTGTCGCTTTCTTTCGCCGTTTTCTGATTTTTCCACCCTCTTCATCTTTCATATTCTTCTAACTTTAACTATAACTTTCTTTTTCTTTTTCTTAACTTTAAAAACAGAGAAGAACTTTCGCTTATATTCATAACGATTTCAATAAAAACTGTAAAGCTTCCATCGCAAACCCTCCTTGTGGATCACGACCGCATAGCCACTTGCTATAGCGGAAGTATATTGAGCACTTGCACGTTTTTATTATAAGATCTGAAAATCCGTATTTTTTGTGCAGGTTTAGCATCAATCAGTACTAGTGTCTGATGGCACTGAATTAGAAGCAAGCACAGAAAAGTAAGCCAAATTCAACTCTTCATTAATATACCACTAGCCTACATCATCGGCGGTGTTATTAACATCGAGCTTATTAATGTTCGTTACAAGTGGATTTAATTCCCACATGCACTTTTCTTCCAACTCTGGCTCAGTGTCAAACTTCGTTATCAGAGTCTGGTTCCTCTGGCTGTAGGTTCTTGTTTGTTTCCAGAGAGTCTTGGTACAGGAGGGAGTCTGTGAAATAGTTCTCTATCCCCTTGAACGGATGCCTTTCAGCAATCAACGTTCAGACTTTCCCACTTCCGTCAATGTACTTCATAACTTGATGGAGAGTGGAGGGGACGATGGAATTACGATGAATCCATGGTCGTCCAAGCAGCAAATTGTACGAAGTATCGGCGTCGATTACATAGCACGTCACTTTAGACTTTAGGTCCCCGATCTGAGATTTGAGCTTGATCTTCCCTATTGGCGCGTATCATTGGCGTTAAAATCATAGATGGTGGTTTGGGTAGCGCTCAATCGGTGGGTGGGAATTCCTAAGTACGCATGACCTGGCGAGGCATGATGCTCAACACGGATCCTAGATCTACGTGAATGCGGCTTACTTCAGACGATCCAGTATACCCTGTGAAGTACGAGGGCCGATCATGCTTCCCCTTAACCTGCATGTCATCTGTTGTGAAGGTAATGCAAGGGGCATTTTGGGAGGTATGGAGGCAATCCTCTACATCTTCCTCCTGTGTTCCAACCGGGATCTGGGCCATGAAGATCTCAGCATCAGCTAGGGCTTCCCTCAGAGCTTCTCTTGTTGACTTTGATAGTCTCAGGAGTTCGTAAAGGGTGATTCTGGCTGGGATATTGGCCAATTGAGGCAGGACGTCAAAGCGGTAAAGTGTTGTGAATCCTTTCGCGTTGTCCGTGGGGGAGAGCCTTGGAAAACCGACGCTCTTTCTGCTTCTCCACCAGTTGCTTTGCGGAGGGCTTGGCTGACTCGTGTAGTAGGTTTAAGAGGGCTTGCCACCATCTCATCATACTTCTTTAAATATGACTGACCCGAACGAGTTTCTGCCACGAGCGGTTTATTGAGTTCTGCGGCAAGGACGATTGTCTCCTCTTCTGAATTAGTTAGTGAGGGAACCATCAGTTTCTGCTTCCAGGAAACAAGCGCACACCACATTGCAGGACGAAGCTTTCACTTTGCCTTTGGACTTTCTGTTGGTAATAGTAGTCCACTGTTGGCCTTCCACAAGGTCGGGATGAACCGACATAATTTCTCCCTAAGGTGTGGGGATAGGTACAAGACCCTTCTCTTGTTAGTGATGCGGGTCTGTATTGATCATTCTTAATTCTCCTCTTGGGATGGGAACTACTCCAGATGGTGCTGGAGGCTGTTTTTCAAACTGAAGAAATGATGTCATATTAGCCGTCACTTTCTTCTGCTCTGGACGGAGCTTTAGCACCTATGCATCGATCATGCTTGAAGGATGTCTTTAAAGACGTAACAGCTCTTGGTAGAGTACCCTAGCATCCTATGATACAGACAGTAGTTAGGATTATCGGACTTGCCGACTTCTTCAGGATGTCTAGCTTCAGGAAGTTTCAATATGTTGCTCTTATTAAGTAACTTGAATAATGAATCGACATGCTCATCTTTGAAGGAATACTACTTGTTGACGCGTGGCTGACTTGAAGAACCACCTCCCCTAATCGGCTGAGGTTTGACGGGGGATTTTGTGTCTCCGTCGCCAAATATCTTTTCTTTTTGATTAAAAAGAGGTTTCTGCCATGCGCCTTGTCGACTTTTCAGGTCTGGGTTTGTTTTTTCTGCCCTAACCCTGGCGATAATTTCTTCAGCCTGCTCACCTTTCTGGACCAATTGCTTTCAGATGCGGCTTTCAGCAACTCATATTTGAATTAGGAGTGAAGTTTGTAGATTGTGGCGGCATGTTTCTACTAGGGTGGCCTGGGTCATACCGCTGGGACATCGAAGTGCCATATTCTGAAATCTTTCCACAAATGTTTTGACTGATTCTCCCTTTCGCTGCTTCGTGGCCAGGAAAGTGGGCATTGTAATCTCCGAGTCATCTTCAAAGAAACGTGTCAGGAAGAGCTTCTCCAAAGATCCCAGTTTTTAATGGAGCCTTCTGGGAGTTCATGAACCATTCAAAGACAAGCCCTTTTAGAGTGCTGATGAACAAACGTGCCAAGATGGCATCATTATCTACCACATTTCCTGTCTGAGACTTGAAGTAGTAGATGTGTTGGTTCAGTGACCCTTTGCCGTCGAAAGCCTGTAGGGTAAGAGTTTTGAACTTAGGCGGGTATGGGACAAGGTCCCACTCGGCCGGATATGGCCGGACCACTCCTTCTTCTTGGAGGCCTTTTCGGTTGATAAGGGCTTCCAGACGCTGCTCCAATTTACTCATTCTTTTGGAATGAACGCCCCCATACTCCGGGCTGCCTTCCTCTTTAGACGAGGATTTAGACGACTAGGAATTAGAGTGCTCCTTTTTCTCGATATGTACAGAAGATGAGCTTTCTCCTTCTTTCCGTTTGCCTTTAGACTTCTTAGAAGAAGTTTTGTCGGTTGACTTCCTCTTGTCTTCAGCAAATGTGTGAGCATCTGCTTGAAGGCATCAATAGATTCTTGTTAAGCGCGAATCATATTGAATTGTCCCC